>CM032885.1:34735758-34773258 GCA_019176425.1 Megalops atlanticus
GCAGTAATGAGAGTGTGTGCTCAGTGTGCAGATGGATGTGCAGGCATGTATTTGCAAAAATCCTTCCGGTTTAGCCCCCTTCCCTCAATGAGCTGCTCTCAGTATCTCACTGCACTATGATGTATTCAGAGGGGGGGGAACCGCACCAGAAAACACCAGGCTCAGCGTGTGCAGTGGGCTCCTAACCCGACCGTGTACAGAATTTTACACTCGACTCCCTCCCTCGATAAAAATGTGCTTTTAAATCCTTGACTTGAGAACGGTGACATCGGGGTGTGGAAGCCACGAAGCCATCTGCAAGGCGCGACTCAGTCAGGGCCCTCCTGTCATTTCCCGCCGATCAGATTCTCCCGTTCCCCTCCCGCCCTCCAATCACGGGCAGCTGTGCTCCCACGGCGCCGCCCCCGCTGGCCCTTCACTCCTCCTGCTGGTCACGTCCCGTCCGCGGGTTTTACACTTATTATCATATCGCGTGGATGATTGACAGTTGACCTTCACGCGAGTTTATAAAGAGCCGGCGAGAGGCGGCAGGTGAACGCGACGGCCTGGAGACAGCGTATTAATGCTAATCTGATGGAATTACCAGGAACCAATTAATCTGCTGACCCGGCCCTCCCTGTCGCTGTTAAAGGGACAGCGTTCCGGCGCTGAACGGCGCAGGGCCGAGTGCCGATCCACCCGCCAACGCGCCCGCCCGACGGCCACATCTGCGCACATCAAAGGCTGCGGGGGAGAGCGGTGACGGCTTTCAAAGGCTTCGTTTTTGGTTACAGAGCCCCGGCTTGGCCTGGCTCAAAGCTGGCAGTAATACGCTCCCATTAGAGGTGTGGAGTTCAGTGCGGAGTATAGCTCACAGGCGAGCTGCTGGAGGCTGTGTGAGTCACTGTTTCAGCTGACAGACCTGAGCAGACGGGGGTCTGGGTGACTGTGCATCTTCACACCGTGTGGACGGCGTTTGGGAAGAGTACAGCAAACCCCCCCCCCATGAGGAAGCATGTTCCCTACAGACCTCTGCACAACAGCTGCGAGGAAAGGTCACCATTTTCATCTTAGGGCTCAGAGTTTGCTACAGAGGGTGAAATAAAAGGCTGCCAAAGTGAGCATTGCTCTGCCTGAAGATCCACATTGCTCTCTATACATAAAAATCAATGAAGAACAAGCCGTCAGGCCGATAGTGCTCTGCTCTGTTGCCAGTGTCTCTGATCTTCTGAGGTAGGTCTTTCCTCTAAGGTCAGGAGTAATGTGGCAGTCTCCATTTGGCTCAGAGGTGTGGTGTGCCCTTGCACAAAGACAGTCATATTTTAAAGGGTTTGTTTTGCGTGGTATGGTTCACAATATAATGCAGAACTAACTTTAAGGGTCTCGCTGGGACCCGGGGAAAGTGCTTGGCTGGACGGTTTGGAGTCCCGTCTGTGGCCAGTACAGTAATTGCTGACAGGAGGGGTACAAAGCCGGCGTTACCTCATCTTTGAATATTATCCAGGGATGGGCCCACTGCAAGTGTACTCACAGGCTTAAAATCACTAACTTTGTGCCTGTTTGTATCCTTAAAAACGCTGACGTCCGGCATGCGTGACTGTATGCTGCTAATGAAACCAAATGAAGTGGAACTAAAAACTAAACTAAAATTACACTAAAACTTTCCTTGTGAGTCTCAGGGCTTCCAAGCTGAAATTCCCAACTGTCTCATCACGTTTCCAGACCAGAATAGTTTTTTTCACAGGGGACATTGGGGGCGGGCCCATGGGCTTGTCTGCAGGGCTTGTGATTCACTCCGCACGGGTGACAGGAAGCACAGCACTGCTGCCTGATTGGACAGGAGGAGAAAGGTCACATGGTGACAGTGAGGGCAACACGGAAGACTCCATTGTCTCTAAGTGGCATGTGACTGTATTTGTTTTTGTAAAACAGAGCAGAGGAGATGACCGAGTGGATGAGGCTACAGCTTCCATAGTGCATCTGTAGCACAGAGCATCATCTCATTGTAAAGCTCCCAAACAGGCCCTGTGGTCACGGGTCACGACCCGGTTTGTGCACAGAGGGGTTGGCATGGTAATGTTAGTGCAGTTACGACTGCGGCGTTTGGTTTTTTTTTATTGGCTGTGGGCTCCTGCGGCTCGTATCTTCAGCCAGTGAGCAATCTGTGCCATTTCTAAAACAGCTATAGGCTCGGTCAGCTTTTTTATTGCTCCTGCTAATCAGAAAGAGGGAAAGGGTGACAGAACAGTGGGTTTTTGGGATAGATCCCTCAAAGACGGAAGCAAGGAGAATACAAGACCATGGGAGTCCAGAGAGAGATGCTGGGGAGTGGTGAAGAGAGATGGACAGACATGTGGCACCTCCTCTGTGTCATCTTCTCTCTCTCTTTCTCCCTCTCTCTCTCTCTCTATGTCTCTCTCCCTCTCTCTCCCTCTCCCCCTCTCTCTCTCTCTCTCAGATATGAGGGACAGACCCACCCATAGCATCCTTCTGCATGTAATACACAGCGCTGTCCTCTCCTGGCCTTAGACTTGCTTTAGCAGGCCAGTCTCCTGAATCGCACTCACAAAGTGAGTTGCTTTGGCTGTGCTCTTGGCTCTGGCCTTTTGTGTGTGTGTTTTGTAGAAATGACCTCTGTCTAATATAAAAGTGATCAGGCAGCCCTCATTTTGATTCCCCGCAGGCAGGTGCCAGTACAGTCACGTGCCGTGATGTGGAAAGACCACCTGAATCAGCAGCTGTCCTCGTGTAACCCCCCCGTCTCTGCTCCGCCCACGAGCCTAGAGGTGACCCAGGAGGCGGAGCATGTACCTATGATTGCTCTGAGAAGTGGGGGGGTGGCCAGGTGATGGGGGGTTGGGAGGAATAACGTGTAGGGCTCATGCAGACGGTTGAGGCTATCTCTGAGGCCTGCCAAGCTCTCGCCCCCCCCGGGGGTGTAGAATTGACTCAAACCAGACCTGCGTTTGTGCTCTGGAGTTCGCTGGCGTCTCGCTGCGGGCCGAGCCAACTGTCAATGATGTGGTTTTTTGCCGATTTCACGCGCTTTCAGGTTCGATGAAGGTTTTGGATGTGCTGTTTCTTTCCCATGCAGGCATTGCACACAGGGCCCCTGAGTGTGTGTGAGGTTCATTGTGTAGAGGTGTGTGTGTCTGTGAGCCATTTGTCTGTCAGCTCTGGGCATTACCATCGGAATCTTGGGAGCTGTTGTATGTGACTTAGTGAGAGCGTGGTGTGTACCTGAGTGTGTACATTGTTTGCACCAGGGTGTGTGCATTGTGTGTACCGGGGTGTATACATGAAATCCCTCTTCTTTCCTCTCATCTGGAGAGGCGCTGAGGTCTGCAGTGCAGCATGGTAATAAGGAGCAGGACTTGTAATCAAAAGGTTGCCGGTTCGATTCCCCGCCAGGACACTGCTGCTGTACCCTTGGGCAAGGGTGTGTGTGTGTGAGTGTGTAAGTGACTGTTTATCCTGCTCACCAGTAGAAACGCTGAGTGTGTGCTTGACTGTTTATCCTGCTCACCAGTAGAAACGCTGAGTGTGTGCTTGACTGTTTATCCTGCTCACCAGTAGAAACGCTGAGCATGTGCTTGACTGTTTATCCTGCTCACCAGTAGAAACGCTGAGTGTGTGCTTGACTGTTTATCCTGCTCACCAGTAGAAACGCTGAGCATGTGCTTGACTGTTTATCCTGCTCACCAGTAGAAACGCTGAGTGTGTGCTTGACTGTTTATCCTGCTCACCAGTAGAAACGCTGGGTGTGTATGTGACTGTTTAACCTTCCCACCAGTGGAATCAGCATGTGTTTGCTCTGGGCACGTTTCTAATTTCTCGTTTAAAAGGTGCCACCCGGGAGAATGGTGAGTGTTCTGAGGAGGCTGAGGGAGAGAGGGCGGTGTTTGTGCAGCGGAGGAAGAGCCCGGGCAGACGGCAGTGAGAGCGTGCAATATTACCCCTGCCCAGAAGCATAAGAGCCGCATAATAACCGTGACTCCTTATGCATATTAATATCAATATTCTGGATAGTGTGTATTCAGCCCGACGGAGCCGAGTCGCAGTACAGAGAGCTCAGCCACTCCGCATTTGAATATAATAATTTATGTCAACATTCCTACATACAGGGCTCTGCAATTACTTTCAGCCCCCCCCGACACACTCACTCACTCACTCACTCACTCACACACACACACACACACACACACACACACACACACGCACGCGCTCAGCCCCCCCCGCCCCTCGTTCGTCTTAACTCCTCCCCCCTCGCCAGCCTGCTTCCTGCACCTCTGTTTCATAAAACATGCGGAGGTGTGTGATGCCAAACGACGTTACCTCCTCGCTACCCCCCCCGCACACACCCTCCCCTCACACACACACACACGCGCGCACACACTCCTCTCGTCAGAGCTTTTCGGAAGGACTACAGCGACATCTGCTTGAATGGGAGCTGCAAACGGCAGCCAGCTCTGCCAGGTCTGCCACACTCCGCCCCGCCCCGCCCGGCTTCCCCTGCCCCACGGCCCTCGTTACGCCAATTAATAAACGCGGCTAATTGCGCGGAACTCGTTTCATTTGAATATTCCCATGGCCGCCCTGAGGGGTTAGTCGGAGTGAGGGGGGGAAGAGGCGGGAGGCAGGAGACGGGGGGCGGGTGGGTGCGGGATTTGGGCATCGGCGGCGAAATGAGAAAGCACCACCTGGATTCCTGGGAATTCTTTTCGCTAAAACAAAACCAAATCTTCGTGGTTAAAAAAAACACACTTTTCCCAGGCCTTCGGCCCCCTCTTTCCGCTTCAGGGCTGATGAGTTAACCTCTCGGCTTTATTTACTGGCATCTGCCTTCCCTCTCAGACATATGACAGAAGATCTGGTTGGGCACTTTCGCGAAAAGCTATGTGAAATTTTTGTAAAGCCCTCTTTTGTTCCTCTGAGTACACTGATGGGGAAGGGGGGGTGCGGGTGGGGGGGTCTTCAATGGGGCGTTTCACGCTGCTTTACAGTGTGCAATCTGTACCCCTCAATTAATATTGGGGGCATGTGCGTATGTCTGGTATGTCTAGGCGACCACAATCCCCCCCTTGTGCCCCTTAACAAAGGAGTGGGAGCCAGACAGGGGGAGAGGGGGGCACCCTGGAATCAGAAACAATGGATTAATCGCCTCTGATGATTTGATACAGCCAATCAGAATCCAAGCAAGCGTGCTAATTTGCGCATAAATTACAAGGAGTCTGTTATTAGGCCAGGGGGAGGCGTTGAGGGGGGGGGGGTAAGGGGGGTTGGTTTTGTTCCCAGGGAAAGAAGGCAAAAAGCTGCCACGGTGTGCCCCCCGGCCGTTCCCACGCTCACCGCCGCTCCCCGACGCGGCATCGCCCGCCGCCCGGTCCCGTGCCTGCCCCCCGGTCCCGCGCCCGCCCCGTTCCCCTGTCCCCCGTCCCCGAATCGCGGGCTTTCAGAGGGACACCTCGGGTTTCACCAGCAGTAACAGCCGCAACACTCGCACTTCCCCAGCATTGTGCGCATCCAGCACGTCTCACTGATTACAGCAGGCTAACGATTTTCGTTTTTCCTTAAAAAACTTGGGTCAACAGACAGGAAAAAAAACAAAACATCCGCAGCTTCCTGAAACGGTTGCTTAACAAGGTAGAAGTTTTGTATAATTATTCCCAAGGCACGTGTACAGCACACATGTTTATATCTGCGTATTTACATACGCATGCATGAATATGCGTGTATGTATGTATAAATGTGTAAAATCTGTGCATGATGTTCTCCGGCGCTGGTCGTAAGGCATCCAATTAATCCAAGCTGGAAACGTCCAACGCGCTCGCCTTTTTTCTTCCTTTTTAATTAACGTCGAATTAAAACAAATTGGCAAGTTGGTGGAAAGCAGGAGCATGGCTCTGATTGTAGCCATGGAATAATGAGTCCTCCTCTCCCTCTCTCTCTCTCTCTCTCTCTCTCTCATTTTTTTATTTTTTTTGCACTTAGTGCTCCCTCGCTCTCTGCAGCCAGATGCCAGTCTGCCTTAGCGATTTAATGATATGCAAATGAAATATGCATAAAACCATTCTGCTGTGGGATGATTAAGCTGCGGGGATATTAGCGGCTGCCCCTGCCACGCTCCGCGCTGCCGGCTCGTCCCCGCTCGGTCTCGCCCGCCCGCCTGCTGCCAGCACGCCACCGCAACCAACCTTAATCACGCTAACGTGAGAGAGAGAAAAAAAAACGAAAGCGTTTTAATAACGACGGTAATATCCAAACGACAAAAAAAAAAAAAAAAAAAATTGGGGATCCAAAGCCAGGGGTTTGTTCTTCCCTTGTATCGTTTTATTTGTAAGATCCACACAGGGTAGGACGAGTCTTCTACAGGAGCCAGATCTGGCCGTGGAGGGAGAGATGGATGGAGAGAGAGAGAGACCAGGTATTCTCTGAGAGAGGGTTTGGAGAGACTAGCATTGCCAAGCAATGCAGGGGCTTTTCAGTGGTTGTTTGCCAGTAGCGTTGTGTTATGTGAATCCAGGCTGACAGAGCAGGAAGAACTCCCTTTCTGTTCCTTCTGTCGCTCCCTCCCTCTGTCTCAGTCGTCTTTTTCCCCCCTTTTTTTTTGTAATCCATTTGGATAATGAAGACGCGGCGCAATTAACATCCCCCATGGAATTAAAATAAAAGGCCAACGATCCGAAGCTCATTAGCTCTGATCATTTCCACTCGCGCTCCACGCGCCCGCGCCGATTTTTTTTTTTTTTTAAACAGAAATTAGGAATTAAATCGTTAATTGCGAGCGCCGCGATCGCATTTTTAAGTAGCGGCGGTAGATGGAGGCGCCCAAAAAGATGCCATCTTCCAGCTAATCCATCTGCGCTGGTGGCAGCGTTGGTCGTGTCATCTTAGCGGTGATGCCAAAGCAGTGGAGAAGCACAAAGATCTTCTAATCCCTCCCTTTAGAGGACTTCAATTATTTATAATCCACCAGCGTGCCCCCTCGCCCAACAAAAAAAAAATGGAGGACGGCAACCAGAGAGAAACTTTTGGGTATCCATTTCCCGATTGGCAGCGCCTGATGAATTTATTTTCATTTCTTTGTCGTTTTTGTTCTTTTTTTTCTTTTTTAATTGCGGTTGTAATTTTTCCCGCCCGCCGGGTGAGAGTAAATAAATTGTATTCCTCCTGTTTTTGTCTTTGCAGCGGCACCCGCCCTTGGCTCCGTGCCCAGTGCCACCGAACCTCGCGGGAACCACGGCAACGCTTTCCGGCGCCCCGTAAGTATGGAGACCCCGCAAAAACCAGAACTGGTTGGTACCTCCGCGGCGCGTCCGTGCCCGTCCGGTTACCCCCCGAAAAAGACGGGGAGGAGAATGGGGAGCGGGGAGAGTTTGGGGGGTCCGTCGGTGGGTTGGCAGGCAGGGGGCAAGAGGAAGAAAAAAAAAAAGAATAAAAAGAGCTGGGGGTTGCGAGCGCTTTCCCACCCCCCCCCACGTAGCCGCAGACGGGCTCACAGTGCGGGTACCCCCAACCCCCACCCCGTCCCGCCCGCCCCGGTGCCCCCTTCCTGAAGTTCCAGCACGTCTGTTGTCTGTGTGGCATCTCCCAGCTTGTCTCCCATACTGGAGGATGCTGTGCTGTGCCTCCAGTCAGAGCCAGCCATCTCCCTGGTGATTGCTCTGAATGTAGATAAATCGCACGCACACACACTCTCTCACACACTCACACACACACACACACACACACTCTCTCACTCTCTCTTTCCTGCGTCTCTGGCTTTAGTTTGCTTTCCCTGCTGCTGGAGTTTTAACGCTTTCTGTTTTGTTTTTTTGTTTTTTTCTTCTACTCCGCTCTCTCTTTTCAGAAGTTGATCTGATCTCGTCAAGAGGGTGCAAATCCGCACACCTAGAGCAGACCTCTGTGTGCTGTGAAACAGCGCTCAGAATTAAACAGAAATAAAGAAAAGTTAGTAAAATCCTCATAATAAACGACGCGCGGAAAAAAAAAACAACTGAAATTAAATCCAGACAGAAGCGCTGATTAATTTTTTTTTTTTTCCCCTTCCATGGCGGCTCATTAGTATGCATCCTCATGTTTGCAGTTTTTTTTTCTTTTTTGTGTGTGCTTGTCTTTTGTAAACAGCTGCTGTGGAGTTTGGGGGCTCGGTCCCTGAGGTCCTCTGCTCCCCCTTGTTGCAGGCGGGCGAGGGGCAGATTGGCAGCGCCCCCGGCTTCAATGCCCCCAGCAGACATTTCTCACCATGGTGGCAGGCGGGGGTGCAGAAGGAGGCTTGCTTTCGCGTTTAGGTAAATTCGGGGTGGCGAAGTTGCGGGAAGAGGGGGGCGACGGTCTGTTGGCACAAACGCAGCTCCCACTTCTCTCCCCCTCTCTCCCCCCTCGGCGGATCGCCCCCCTCGCGTTTTTTTTTTTGTCTTGTTTTGTTTTTTTTTTTTTTGTAATCCGTCTCGATCCTTTCATCGGAGCCGTCGCGCTAATTAACGCTCCAAACTTTTGTTGTTTTAATGAATCGTCAGGAGTCTTTGTTTATCCTTCGCCCTCGTCGTCCCTGTCGATGCCAGCCGCCCCGCGACGGAGGGTGCGGGCCGCCGCGTGGCGGAGGGTCCCTCCGCAGATGGCACCGCGCTCTCGCTGGCACGGCTCGGCGCTGTCGCGGCGTTGGCGGCGTCCGCGTCGGCGGCGTCCGCGGGCACCTTCCGCGTCCCGACCCGCCAATTCGCCGCCATTCCGGAAATGCCACCTCTCAGGAAAAAAAAAAAAAAAAAACCCTGTTGTTGTATTTTTTCCTTTTTCCTTTTTTAAAAAGGGTGCTCCTGTGTGCGGCGTCCGCCAGCGAGCGGGTTGGCATGGCGTCCGCCGGCTAGCTGGCTGGCTGGCTGCCTGGCACGGGGAGTCTCGCTGGAGAGCGAGCGGGAGAGGGGGGAGGTGCTTGTTCTCACCCAGCCCCCTGCCCGCCCCTCGCACACGCAGCCTGCCAGCCCCGGGGCCACGCACCAGCCCCTGCAGCCAGCCGCAACTTTGCTGCGTCTTTCCCACAACTGCTTCCTTTCTTCTTCCTCCTTTCGCTGTCTCTCGCGCCAGCCTCCGTTGGCAGAGACCGTGCCGATCTCTCTCCTTGGCATCCATCGTCATGGCGCAACCGGCACTGTTTTCTCCTTTGGGTTTAAAAATAAAAAAAAAAAAAAGGTCCCGAATGCTGCCCCCCCCAAAAGCACCGCCTGATCCTCCCTGCCCCCCCAATCCGGTCCCCCAAACTTCTGCCACCCCCAACTTTCTTGGCGTTGCAGGATAAGTCCGCTATCTCGGACGGTGAGGTTTCGTCTCTGCGTCTTTGGCGGAGCGTAAGTTGAGCTGAAGGCAAACTGTCCGCAACGAACCCCCCTTGTACGTACGTATATATTTTTTTCGGAGTAAACTACCCCCTTTTTAAAAAAACTCCTCCCCTCTTTTGGCACCAACAACCGAAATAACGCCGGCGGGGGCGCGGTTGGATGGGGGGGTTGTCTGTCTGTCGTCTGCCGCGAAACGTCTACGCGCTTTATCGCCGCGAACGGAACACAAACCCGCCCTGGTGCTGCCAGTGAATGGATGGCACTGTGCCAGCATCTCTCTGCCATCGTCCGTATCCGCTGCCTGTCTCACTCGCCCACGCTCCCTCTCTCTCTCTCTTACCTTCCCCTCCCTCCCTGTCCTACAGTTCCTCCCTCCCTCTCCTGCCTCCTTTCACCCCCCCACGCCGACCCCCCCCCCATAGCCCGTCCTCTTTTGTTCTATAGGCTTGACATTAATTAACATATGGGTTAATTGATTCTAAAATCTGATGAATTGCACTTAACATTTCCCATAGGGTGGCTAACCTGCCTGCCACGCGCCCATTCTGCCTGGCACAGCCTGCGCTTTTTTTTTTTTTTTTTTGCCTAGCCTAGCCTAGCGTAGCCTAGCCGTCACATTGGCGGTTGGC
This sequence comes from Megalops atlanticus, assembly GCA_019176425.1. Lineage (NCBI taxonomy): Eukaryota > Metazoa > Chordata > Actinopteri > Elopiformes > Megalopidae > Megalops > Megalops atlanticus. The sequence continues at coordinate 34,745,702 of CM032885.1, forward strand.
AGAGAGTGAGGGAGCCCTGCAGCTAGCTAGCTTCCCAAGTGTGATGCTACAGCCCTGACTGTACTCTTCCCACTGTACTGTGGTTGCTTATTGGACAACAGCTGATAGCTGTTGACGTTTCTGCCGTCTGATCCCTCCACAGGATGTGGCGACGGCATTTTGTTATAAATAATCAAAGTCCTCCCACAACCCCTCACCAAATACCCTCCCCTTTTTCTCTCCTTCCCTCTCCTCCTTCTCCCACCCTCCCTCTCTGCCTCTCTCCATCTGTGAGTCATGTGTACCCTCGCCCATGCCTCCTCTGCCTTCAGCGTTTCGGCGTCAGCCCCCCTGTTTGTCCCGGGGTTAAAGAGGCGCAGAAGACATCAGGGTTGGGTTTCTGAAGGAGGGGGGTTCATTTAATATTGTAAATGAGGTATGCTGATATGTAATATGCATATTGATACTGTAATAAGTGTGTATACACACATGCACACACACACATATACATGCGCGTGCACACACACATGTAAATATACACTTTATAATTCTTTTTTTCTGGTTTGCAGTGATTCGGTCCGAATTAGCTGTGACTGTCATATTTGATTAAGTAATTATCGCTGCCATTCGGCTTTCCCGTTTTCGTTTCTCTTTATTCCGATGTGCTCGCGGAGCTGATGAGGTTAAAAGTGGAAGACGGAACAGTTTTAATTATTTAATAACCCCCCCCCCAGCCCCCCTTGGCTCCCTCCCCCACTGGGGTCTTCCCACTGTCGTTAATTAGCCTGTGCTAACAGATGAGGTGGTTCAGACTCATTAGGGTGAGGAGGGACTCGCGCGCGCGGGCGGAGAGGCGGTGCAGCAGCTCCTGCAGTTTCCCACACTCGCCGCGCCGATCTCCTCCCGTCCCCACAACCGGCACCGGGAAACTTCCCCAAAAAAACCCCCCCTGCACTACTCCCGCTATCCCTGCTATCCCTGCTCACAAACACATCTTTGTTTTTTTTTTTTTTTTTTTTTTAAACTGTACGTTTCTGCTTTTTCTGCGTTTGCGAGTTGCTTCGTCTCCTGCGCGCTCTGTGTTTCGCCGGCGCGGTCCCCCGGTCTGTGGCTCCTTCGCTGCCCATGGTGGTGTTGGAAAGAGGCGGAGGCAGGTGACGCTGGCACTGGGCTCCGCGGGTCCCCAACACGCCTTCCTCTCTCCCCCCTGTCCGCCTTTTGTTTTTTTTTTCCATTATTAAATAAAAAGGAGCATGAAGCGACCGAGGCAACAAGAAGAATCCATTATGCAAATTGCCTGCTATTTGCATAATGTCTTATGCCGGGAATATGCAAATGAGGCGTATAATTTATGAGTGCCTGTGTCTGTCTCAAAGTGTTCCCATAACTTACAAAGGGGAGATTTTTTTCCCTCCTGCCTGCCTGGCAGAGGGGACATGTGTGCACTGTATTTTTGCAAAGGGTGTCGGACTAAGTTTGGGTGGGAAAAACTTAGCCAGACGGGGGTGTGGGGTGTTGGGGGGGGGCAGGGGGAGGGCCGAGGGGGTGTGGAACACACAAATCTCCCCCAAAGAGGAACAGTAGCAGAGGGTAATTCTCAAAAACAACTGCGAAACGAAGTAAATTAAAACTCTAAACAAACCCGGGAGCAGGAGAAGTAGGACCGTTTCGAGCTTTTTTTTGTGTTTTTTTTATTTTCCTCCTTTTGTTTCGCGTGTTCTCTGGGAGTCAGGTGTGGCCCTTCCCATACTCCCCATGCCGCGCTGGGTCCGGACCGCGGAGTTTCCCCTCGGCGAGCGTCGCCGGAGCCGATCGGGTCTCGGCCAACAGGAGAAAGAACGCGGAACAGAGAAAGGGATGCAGGAGACAGATACAGGAGAGAGAGAGGGATGCAGAGACAGAGAGAGGGAGAGAAAGAGAGAGAGGGATGCGGACAGTGGAGGATATCTCTGGAGGCGTATGAGTGCATGCATGTCTCTGCCTCTTCTCTGTGTGCCCGAGCCTGCAGTTTGCAGCCGGGAGGAAGACTCGCTCGTGGGAGACGCGCCGGCGGTCCTCCTCTCAGCCGAACAACACTTGTTTGCTTCTCCGCTCCTCTGTCCCAGCGAGTCTCCAGACGCCTCTCTCCTCCTTTTTTTTTTTTTTAAACACCCAACTTATTGTAATCACCCAGCCTGGCTTTGCATGCTTGATCTTATGTTAATGTGCTCTGGTGACAACAATACGTAGTTGCAGAGACAAAGGCGGAAAAAGCAGAGTGCTTGTCACTGTGTCTCAGTGTGGTCCAGCGAAGGGAGCAGAGCAGCAAACTTCCTCTCGTGCCACCGCTTTCGGGATTCTCTTGTAGGGGCCTCTTCACGGATATAAGAGAGATACATGTAATATATATCTGTATATAATATTCTCCTCGTTTTCATCTTCCTGTGTGTATTTTCTGCTTCTGTTTGTCTTCCTCTTTCTCATTGTTTTGTTTTTTTTTTTTTTTGTGTGTCCGTGTTGGAGAGAGTCTCCATCCTCGGACGCGTCTCTGCTAGGACCGCCCCGCCGCCTGCGGGACTCGCCGTGCCCGCCTCCCCTTTGCCCGCCTCCCCGCCACCCTCCTCCACCGAGAGGCGGGTATCTCCGGCGGGCTGCGGAGGAGCTGGCACCAGAGCCCACCGCAGTGTGTGTGTGTGCGTGTGTGTGTGCGTGTGTGTGTGTGTGTGTGTGTGCGTGCGCGCGTGCGCATGTGTGCACGAGTATGTGCAACCTGTCTTAGTCATGCACTGGGCGTGCCACTCGGAATCTGGTATCTGCAACACGCAGCGCACGCTAACCACGCTGGGGGTGGGAACGATGACACATCGGTTCCCCCCCCGTCTCCGCTGGCTCTGTCGCCATTTCATGCCTTAAAGGATGGTTAATTAGCGAACTCGCATTGTTTTCCCGTTAGCTCTCCCAGTGGCTGCTGTCGTGTAAGCTTTGCGCGCGTTTACGCCACGGAATCGGGAGTTTAGACGTTGCATTTGTGTGCTGTTTAGAGGAAAGTTCTTTTGAGAGAAGCTTTGTACTGTCGGCACAATTACACTGCAAACTCATTAATCATTCCCATGCAAATGAGAGGAAGATGAGGGCTTTTGTGAAACTGAATTCGTAGCTTGTAAATGCGCGCACACACATGCCTGCACACACACACAAACACATTGAGAGTGTTTCAATTTCTGTGCAAAATCTAGAACAATTCAAGAACTTTTACATGAGATTATAAGCATAACTTATATTTTTATGTATAAATAATGGATTCTGTTGGGTTTGGAAAATTGTAATTCGTCAGATTCCCATAGATAACCATTTTTCATTGTAAGCAGTCTGATTTCGTTTGTTATTTTAATGATTTAATTTTCTATATTATAATTAATAGCTGTCAGTCCTTATTTTTACTGTATTTATTATTTCATATTTAATTCAGTAAAATATTTTTAAATTGAAGGCCTATTTTTTGTGCTGTTGTCAGGAGGGATTTTGGAATTTAAACAGAAGTTAGTTGCTGGTTGTAACAGTTATATCAGCAGAACACTTGAATGTGCGTGTTTGACTTGGCTGTTTTCTTTCTGTACTGCATGTTTTTATTACCTACATAGAAAAATCTCATTCCTGTTTTTCCCCATAAAAAGGCAAAGAAAAGAAGAGTAGTTTGAAGTTAAATTGAACTTTAGTCATATTTATATTTCTATTCATAAATGCTCTGCTGTCCACCATCGGCAATTATGTACATTGTGCCTTTGAAATGGAAATATTTGCCATCTCCAAAAAGCATGACAGATGAGTAGCTTTTAAAGAAGACGACAAGATAGGAGACAAACATAACAAAAGCAATTCTGAATCCTTATTTTAAAATGCCGTGGTTTGTGTACAAAAATTGAGTTAAGGGCTTATTGTGTATTTTTTTCTGTTGGTATATAAAAAAGAAACTTTTTCCGTGACATGGGAAAAGAGAGAGGTTTGAATGGTTCAGGCTTTTCCATGAGCATCAGCATAGAAATACTACACTGCATGGAACAATAAGGGAACACCATGGCTTTTTGTAAGTTTGATTTTTGGTTTGAATTTGATTTTAATGAGTTCATTAAATGATGATTGTTGGTAAGTACTGTGTTACAGAATTGTCAGTCCAGAACAACACAGAGCCTGCACTGTAAGGTTATTTTCAGTATTTATAAGCAATATTTATACACCTTTATTAAGCAACACAATTAGGTTTATTTAATTTAAAGTTTTTTTTTATTAAAGTTCATTTAATGTGAATGCTTAGTTATTCATTCAATAGGTGTGATATGTTTGTGGAATTCACCTTAACACTGTGTCTTTTGCTGATGGTAAAGGTAGAAGGTAATCTTTATATTCCTTTATATTCCTTTGAATAAACTGTTCTATATATAGTATGTATAGTAGTAATCTATATAATAATCTCTTCTGAATTTCATGTTCCATCTTTCACATGTAATATCAAAGCAAAATCACAGTGTTTGTAAAAACACAGGACGATGTTGCACAAATTAATTTAAGAAACATTAGGTGGGTAGGTACGTTCAGGTAGCTTTGTTCAGTTTGTGTGAGGTGGCCTAGATTGATTAGTGTAACCCGGCCTCATTTTGATATCCAAATTTGAATGGGTGACCTGTTTTTGTATTTTTAAACTTAGACCTGACAGACTGACAAAGAATTAGTACATATGAGTTTTGTGCACTTAATTCTTGTTTCCAGATTTTTTGACCACTAAGTACAGTAATACCTTGGTTAACAAGTACAATTTAATTTGCCGTAATTCCATCGTACAAAACTGAGTGATGAGTGGTGAGTACTTAGTGGGCTAACATTATCTAACTTAGCTAGCAAGTTAGCCACCTGGCCACTTAGTGAGTTACTGAATTAGCACACTGGGTAGCCAACAGAAAACCATCTGGAAATGAAATTAAGTGGCTAACTATTTAGTGAGTTAGTCTGCTGGCTGAAAAAAGAATGAGACATTTAAACGGCTTGTTGGCTGCATAGTGATCATTTTTTATTGAGAAATGGTAGGTTTCAGCTGTCCTTGAATTGCAAGTATAGATTGGTGGTGTGAAGGCCTGTCTCTTAACCCTGCAACCTGCCACAAGTTAACACAAGGCAGCACTGTTGTTAAACTGAAAGTGATACAGAGAGTATTTGAGGAATGTTTTTTCAGATGATTGATTTTTATATTGCTGCATGGACATTAATAATAATCTTTTGGTTTGGCATGTAGGTAATTAGCCAGATATGTAGCTTTCATTCACAGCCAAGATGGCCATCACGTCTTTTCTGAGAGGGTCAGTAAGTGATTTAGACTTACACAATGAACATACGTGGCAATAGGGTGAATATGAGCAGAGACCAATAGTGAGATACACCGGGGGTAACGGGTTGTTTCTGATGATAAAATGTTGCAGGAAAAATTAGATGGAGAAAGAGATGATGGTGATGGTCAAGAGAAAAATGAAAATGGTTTGGATTTGGATATTTATTGTGACCTCATGTATCTGTGTCCTACTGTGTGTAACTCCCTGCCATTCTGTATACATACACACTTACAGTACCAGTCAAAAGTTTGGACACAAACTGCAGTCTTTGTTTTTACTATTTTCTGCATTTTAGAATAATAGTAAAGACGTCAATACCATAAAATAACACAAATGGACTTATGCAGAAACCAAAGAAGTGTTCAACAGTTCAAAACGATCTTATGTTTTAGATTCTTCAAAGTAAGCAAACATATATTTTAAAAATAATTTTTTTGAAAGAGATTCATACATAGGCATCAACTTCACTGTTTACATTTGTCTAAGAAACAAATTACAAGCATTTAGTCATAAGTCTTTAAATCAAAATGTCTTTGAATGCATGTTTCCCATTATCTTAATCAGGTGTGTCCAAACTTTTGACTGGTAGTGTATATATATGCAGCAGTAAAAATCATACTGTGTAAATCATGTTAATGAATGATGTTATTTATCATAGTCTAAATAAGTATGTAGGTTTTCTTCTTGTGTGGCCTTCAGGGGCAAATTTCCTTGATCCTCACTTAAACCGGCAACCTTGATAATCACGAGAATCATTTTCAGGTATCGGGGGTGGTGAGGAGGCTGCTGTGTTGAATGTTTTAGTCTCGCCTGTGGATTTCAGTGTCCATGTAGCTGCAGTTAGTTTGTGCTGAGATGACACTAGTGAAAACGTGTCTGTTGCCACTGCCGCGGTTCCATGTGCCTTCGCTTTCTGAAAGGGGAAGAGATAGCAAGCCCAGGTTGGTTCGTGCCTCCATTGTACACACAGTTCATTTGTTTAGATTAATTGGATTTGCTCTTGTTGTGGACCTCGTGTGACGCGGTTGCTTAAAGCAATCAAAGCTCCGGCTTGCATCTGTCACGATTGTTGATAGCTACTCGCAAAATAAAGCCCTCCTTCTGGAGACGGGGGTGTAAATTTGCGGGATGGAAAATAGAACAGAAATGATTAGCTTTGCTGTGTGTCTGGGAGGAAAAGCAGTGTTGTTTGAGCTGCGTCCTCCATGTCAGCCTGGGTTAATCCGTTTTTGCAGGTGTGACTTTACTGATTAAATTCTTGTGTTTAAAGATAGACTGTCGCTTCCTCCTCCCTCTGCTTAATTGTTTGGATATAAACTGTAGTCCAGTCTGGAAAATAACATAGAGGCAGGAAGAATGGAAGAGATTAGGTGGCAGTGTAGCATAGTGGTAAGGAGCAGGGTAATAACCGAAAGGTTTCTGGTTCGATTCCCCTCTTGGGTACTGCTGCTGTACCCTTGGGCAAGGTACTTAACCCAGAATTGGCTCAGTAAATATCCAGCTGTATAATTGGAACCTATGTAAGTCACTCTGGATAAGATGCCAATAATGTAATGTAATGTCATCATTAAATGCTGTAATTTTACTGACGTCATTTCTGAAATTACCTCAGACCCATCGCCCCTTCTTCACTCTCTCTCTGAATGCATTGAGGAGGGAGAGTGCGCTCCTTGCCTCACTGTCTTAGTTTGTGAGTTTGTGATTTTTTTTGAAGTATTTTTAATTGCCGTTACTGAGAGGAGCCCCCTGGCCACTTCCTGCCTGGGTTTGCTGCCTGGAGGAAGGAGAATATCATTAATGTCATCAGCTGGCAAAGTGGAAATGTTGCAGTTTAGTCTTTTTTTTTTTTTTTTTTGCAAAATGAAAATCCACTGAACAGTCTGGTGAAACTGCATTGAATGCATTGTTATTTTAATATGTAGGGTTTTCTCCTATGTCTACTAATGGTATAATTATGGTACACATTTTATGGTACACATGCAATAATTTCATATAATAATAATATGAAAAATCTAGGCCCTCTCTTCCATACCCCTGTCCCACACCAGCCCTCATTGAGAGTATTAGCTTCAGCTCCTCTCCCCTTCCCTGGGTTCAGCCTCACCAGTTTAGTGTGTTATGCACTGTGCTGAGTACCACAGACTGTGTGTTCATAGGTGATGAAAAAGGCCGGCCAAGGTGTGTTATCGTGCCAAATAGAATATCGTGCCAAAAACGTCACCATGCAGTGAACCAGAATTCATTCATCCCTCCAGCTGTTGCTGGCTTCATTTTTGGGTTGAGCTGGGGGCATTTATGCCTTGTGTTCATGACGTATCTGCTTGGGGGTTGGTTGATGGAGGGGATGGGGAAAGCTACACTCTCCCAGAATGCCATACCTGTTCCGGGCTGGTTTTGTACACCCCTGCAGAACGCGATGCTCTTCCCGCGCTGGTTTCAGAGCGGAGGAAGGGGAAACGGACGGACTGTGAGAATAAGCGGCTGCGCTTCCTCCTTCCTCCGAAGCCGCGGAGGAAGGAGGAAGCGCGGACCGGCACACAGTGTTCTACCTCGAAAGTGGCAATCATACTTCCGACGGCGCGAAGGCTTTAACGAGCTGACCAGCAGCCTCTGAAATCACAAAGACACAAATAGCCGGCTGGGTGAATGGAGGAGAGAGCTGGAGACAAAGCCGGGCTGCCGTCACCCTGCGGCAAGGCCGCTCTCCTCACGCTAATTACATAATTGCTGATTATTATTCCCGTTGGACGGGAGACAGTTCTTATTCTGGGGCGAGGAGGGGGAAAAAATAGAAGTTGGAAGTGGCTGAGGAACAGAGTGTTCCTTCACCTGTATCTCCCGACCTCGTTCCGGTCGGGTGTGAGGAGCTACAGGGGCTGCACTAGCACTCTGTGGGCTCTGAGATGCATCTGCGGTGCATCTGCGGTGCATCTCCACTCTGTTCTCTGAAGGTTCCTCAGTAGTGTGCTTACTGTGGACGGATGTGCGTTCCCCTTGTGGACATACATACATACATACATACTCTTACAAACTGTAAGAAGGTCAGTGACAAGAAGAGGCCACTTGCAATAGCTACACTCGTCATTTTGCCTTCATGTCGCAGTGTCAGGCCTGATACTGAATACTGTTAAAGGCCTTTGCTTCCATTATGAATCATGGGAAGCTGTTCCATGCATGTATAGCTAACCTCAAAGCAGCATTACATTCGTTTCAGCAGGTTTGAGTACGCAAGTACTGCCAGCTCAGTGTAGCATGGGGCAGACTGTTTGTTTAGATGCCTCAGTATGGTTCATTTTATGTTTATTTAAATATATATGTTGTGAATAAAACACCCAGGCATGTCTAATGCAGTTTGATGGTTCCATGGATTGAGTCGAAACCATGAAGTCATCTTACGGGAGAACACTGTTTAATCAAAATAAGACAAAAAGACTTTTAGCAATATGGTTCTGGATCCATCTGCAGTGTGAAGTGTGAAAAATCACTTGCTTCTATTTTGATGCTGGATTAATCTTGGAAATTTTTATTTTGTATCTCTTGGAACTTTTTCCCTTAAGTTGACATGTTTTTTTCCCCAGTGTGTGGGTAACAGTCTTGATTTTTTTTTTTAATCTAGTGGAGCTCATGGAGACCGGCGCACTGACTTCCCTTCCCAGGATCCTTTGCTCCACCATCTGCGCCGGCAGCTTCAGGAAGTGTCCGTCTCCTACGAGGAAGCCCAAGCTAAGGTGAGTGTCTGCTGCACCTGCATCCCTACCTGTCCTGTTGTGGCGTATGGTGGAGGCCTTCCATAAACACCTGAGACAAACGATGGTTGAATGAACCGCAGCTGCATTTCACAGAACTCAGAGTCTGTTGTGTGGCCGTTTTGCTACATTTTTTTCCTCAGAACATGCTTAAGAGCCTGTAGTAGTCATGGATGCTTTTCTGTTAGCATAATGTGCAGATGGAGTGATTGTCTTCGTGATAGTGGAAGCAGAGCCTGTGGAGTGTTCAGGGTGAGGCTGACTGAGTGCTTTGCTGAAGCAGCCTAGACTAGTGTTTCTCCGCCTCTTCATCGCCACAACCAGCTTGCTTTGGTCTTAATTGCCAAATCAAAGAGAGGGGAAAAAATATAAATAAGCACTCCTTACAAATAGAACATCTCTCACCAGTGTTCCGGAATTTGCCTCACTCCTCCCACTTCTCTATTCCAGTTCTGTTAGGTTTGTGTTATCTGTTAGATAAAATGATCTGTTTAGATTCTTATCTCCCTGGTTCTACATTACCTAAGCATTTATCTAGAGCAACATGCATATCTTACCATTTATTTTACATGTTATTCATATATACAGTTGGATATCTACAATAGCACTTTTGATTACGTGCCTTGCCTTAGGGCAAGGCAGCAGATGTGCACCTGGGAATAAGACCGGCAAACTGTTAGCTACGAGCCCTGCTCATTACCATCACACCACACTGCTGCTTGGGTAGTTTTACGAGCATTAGAGTTATTAATTTTTTGATTGTTTGCATGTGCTGTGTCACACACCCTGTGGTAAACTCCTGTCTGTTGACTGTAATTTGCATCTTGTAATTTGCATTTCCATATCTTTGCATTTCCTTGCCGTTTCCATCATTTCTGAACCGTCACGCAGCGAATGCCATGATGCTGAATATTTATACTGTACTTTAAATGTTTGTGTGTTTGAACAGCTGAATAATAAATTTGTATACAGTCTTAATATTTTCCTAATCCCATATGAATTTTTCCTTCTTAAAAAATTTAGTTTCTAAACCTTGATCTGGAACATAACCCCAGCATATAACACTGTGGATTCATTTCCTGATGATCTGGTTTCCAGCAGCACACTGCGTTGTAAGAGCGGGATCTATCTGTCTTTGGGAAGTGACAGTGTATGACTGGTTTCCGTGGGTCAGAAACAGTCTCTGGTCTTATGCTTGAGAAACACTGCTCTATACCATAGACAAAATAATGAGACTAGATGAGCAGAATGGACTGTTGACTGGACTTTCTCATGTTCTTCTGTTGCCGTAGAGCCTAAATGCAGTCAGACAAGGGTGAGTGGAAATTGGGCATCTCTCTTGAAGTGTGTTATGTCATGTTGACCGTCCTTCCTTTGTACCTTTTCGCTACAGAGGGGTGCTGCCAAGGAAGATGTTTAATAAATTACTCTTTTTCATGCGACCAGGTGGCTTTGGAGAACTCCGCTGGATACTCTTACTTTTTTGTAAAGATGGGTTGTATTTTCTACTTTTGTCTGAGTTCTTGGTAGCACGAACTTTGGTAGGGAGGTGTGTTTCATTCGATGTTACACTTAGTGAAATTGTCCCCAACGGCTCACTAAAACAGGTTTCATTAATATCCAGCTCTTGTGAAATGCAAAGTTACAATGGACTCTGTATAGATAGCTGTCTTGATTAGCTAGCTAGCCTGTGGAACAAATGGACAGACACAGGTCACCCAGCTACCTGTTCCCATTACTGTATATAGGTCTTAATGTTGAATTATATCACTGTTATAATACTCAACCACATATGGTATGTGACATTTTTGTTTTTGTTTTTGAGAGAAGTCGATATTGAAGTTCTTATGCTATTTGAAAAATACAAAGTAAAATTCTGCTTTTTGAAAAAGACCTTTCTTCAGTGAAGGTCGATATTTTAGACAATGGAACAAGTCCTAGCCCTCCTCCCCAAAAAAAAAAAAAAAAAAAATTGTGAAGAATGTGCTCTACAGCTGTGGCTTGAGTGACGGACCACCGCACTGCTGTATAAATGTATGCGGCTGTGTCACACCTCGCTGTTCTCTGAATTCTCAGACTGATGGATTCTGTGGACACGGACTCTGCAGGAACCGGAAGGCCAGCACTATCCTGAATTTACAGAGTCTGTCTGCATGCCTGCCGCCATGCTCTCTGGGCTTCTGCGCTTAACCCCTCGCTTACCGCGCCCCAGCCCTCTGCTCTTGCCATGTAGCCAACGGGAAAAAACCTCACAGAGCACATTTGTAAATGTCGCCCTGTACTCTTTTTTTCTGGCCTTTAAACATGCAGGTGGGGGAATTGGAGTTTAGTTCCGCATAGCTTTCTGACCTTGGGTAGCGGTTAGCGTTTGTCCACAGTATACAGCATTGTGTACAGGGCAATTAAAGTCAATTAAAAAAGGACTGCATGCTCACTTTCTGTAATTCGTGTGTTTTAAACAGTGGGGTATTCATTCTTTTTTTTTTTCCCTTTTCGCGTGCTGAACAGAACGGGTGCATCACGCGCTTTGAGGTGAAGCAACATGACGTTTCTGCCCAGGCCGGAGATGTTTCTCCATTTGGCCTGGGGGCTACAGCAGAGCTGGGAGCGGGGGGGGCGTGGCAAGGCGGGGCGACCCGGTTATGAAAGGGGTCACATCACACCACAGTCTCTCCCTGGCTCCTGCCTTTGGTGAAAGCTCTTGACAGCGTATATGTATACATACATAATGTATCAGATGTACTGTACTTATGTAGTGTTAGATGAGGTTAAGTTTGTATGCAGTATAAAGTTGTTGTATTAAAAGGGATATTCATGTTTCATAAAAACTGAAATATTTCCCATGCTCTTTTTTAAATTAACATTTTTAAGGGAATTGTAATTAAAGCAGGTCATTTTTCACTTGCCTAAAACCAGGACATGTATGGAGGGAGATGAAGGACAAATTAACTGTGTGAACTTAACATGCCAAACTGATAGAAAAATTAAGAAAACAGAAATCTGAGACCTCTTCCCTTTAGCCAACAATGGACAGAACATATTTGTCAGAACTGGGTCTTGAAGAGCCAAGTGGACATCAGTCATAGCTCTCATCACTCTCTGATTGGACAGCTGTGCTATGCTTCTGTGTCGGGTTCGAATTACAGCAGTGTCTGTCTGGTGCCACAGACCCTTCAATGTTTGGCTGCTGTCTAAAAGATAGGAAATCCTGGTTCTCTGAGTTTGTCTGGCACATCTCTGGCTGTGCTCCATTCAATGAAGACCATGCATCACGTGAAAAAGAAAACATCCATAGCTGGCACAGCAATGCACAGCACACAGCAGTGGGACCTCCTGTTACTGAACAGAACCTCCCAGACAGAGGATGGAGGGAAAGCAGGGCCTGAATATCAGGTGGAAATATCAAATATCTATGGCCACACGTTTGCTAGCCTTGATGTTTGATTGGTGAAGATGGGGCAGTTCGTTCTCACCACTTCAAAAGGCGCATCTGAATTGGAGATGTGTGGGCGCTCTTTCTCCAGAGCACAGCCCTGACTCTGCAAGGTCATGTGTTAATGCGCCGCTCTTCACTGTGGGAAACCTTTTGGGTATATATAACATTTCATTACAGGAAAATTTACACTCACTGTTTCAGACAGAATACAATTTAAATATACTGCACACGTGTTATGCATCCTAGTGGTTCTCCTACATCATTATAGTGAAGCACATTCAATGCTATGTGGGTTTTTGCATGTGTGCATTTGTATGTCTCTCCAAGACAGGACATCAGGATTACAGTAGGGCAAAACTTGGCATTATGACATCACAGCAAAATGATGGCATCAGGATTGGCACAGGGCAGAATATGGCATTATGACATTGCTGTGATATGAAGATACATTCGTTGAGGTTCCACCGAGTGTGGAGAAATATGCTGATACAGACAGACACACACACACACACACACACACACACACACACGCGCGCACACACACACACACACACACACACACACACACTCTCTATCACAGCTGCAGTGAATGTGCCCTGCTGGCCATGTGCTCAGCTTGGGAGTGCTGTGTTGTACAGTATATAGCGTGCTCTGGCGGCTAAAGCCACTCGTTAAAGGCAGTAACTTATCACGTTTGAAGCTAATGGGAGGAATACTGGCTGCAGTGAAAAATAAATTACTTTCCTCCCTCCCCCGCTCTCCCCCTCTCGCTGCCCTCCTCACCCGCAGTGTAATAGGAGCGCTGGCCAGTGTGCATTACAGATGTGAGGCATTAGAATTTATCTGTGGCCGCGCGACGGCGACGGACGCATGGGAAAATAATGTACTTGAGCGGGAGCATTACAGAGACCCCGTTACTAATGGACGGCTCCCGCCCGTGGCCAGCGCTGTATATCATTCAGCCAGCCTGCCTCGTCAGACCCTGTGTCCCGCCGCGGAGAGCCTGCCAGGCGGATCAGCGGCTCTGCTGCTCAGCACGGCCTGCATCCCCCTGAGGGCTGTGACATGCCCCCCCCCGCCATTTTACCCCCAAACTCAGACCAACCCCACACGCTTCTCCCCTTTTCATCGCTCCGGATATTTGCTGAAATGATTCAGGTGAAGCGCTCCCCTCTCACGGGTGTGTTTCCCCACCTGGGGATCAACCCTGCAACCTTTCGGCCATGTGGTAGAATTCGGACTCACTTCTCCACACTGCCCCCTAGCTGCAGGCCCGCTCCTGCACGCCAGAACACTGCAGCACATCCCCACCTGTCTGTCTCTCTGATGTGTAAACCTTGGTCATTATCACCAGGGATAACTACGCCAAGGCTGGGTTTGGATACTGTATGTACCTCATGCTCACACGTGCTGTGAACCTTGCCCTTGAAAAAGCCAGCTTACTGCTCCTGTTATGTATTATTCTTTATGTTCCGTCTGATTTTCTATACATAACTTCTCCAACAGCTTTTCGTACCAGCTTGGCCAATTCCTTCAGCTAGTATGGGACTGCAGTGCTTGGGTATTTTGTGTCAATACCTAAAATACTTTTGAGGCATTTGTGATTTTACGAAAATACTCCCATTGACTAACATGTATAGAACGTTCAGAGTCTGAACATTCTAACAGCTGATGTCACAATGGGCCTGTTACCGTGGTCACAGATACAGACTCTTGAGCAAAGCTTGTAACTAAGCTCGGCTTTTTCAGGCCATCTTAAAGATTGAAGACAAACTTTCATTTCTAGTTGACCTTGATGTTACTGTCCACAACCCTCCACACCAGACAGCTCAGCCAGTGTGTTCAACTGGCCTCTACAGAGGCTCTGTAGCCGCCCCCTAACACTACCAGCTAATGACCCGGAGATCAATGCTCATTAAAAAGAGAGAGTGATTGACAGAATATAAAACAGCTGCTTACAATGGATGGTGAATATTACTGGCCATTAACTAAGGTGTGAGGGAGTAATAGGATGTATATGAATGCATACATGCGGCCGTCTCGGTTAAGCGTGAGCGAAACGGGTTTGCTTTCTTTTTGAAGCCTCTCGTCTTTCCTCCTCTCCTTCCTCCCCGTACCCCTGCTCTCTCAGCGTTTTTATTTCATATTGTTTATCTTTAATAAGCGGGAGCTGGCGGGGCCGCATCCACCTCTTAAAGGGCACGGGAGACGAGAGGAAGACGGAGGGAGGGAGAGGGGCGGACGGGCGAGGGGGTCAGGGAGGCGGAATGCGCATAGCAATGCGCTCTCTGCGGCGTGCGTCTGGAGATAACATGCTAATGAGATCAGAGGAGAAGCGCAGCGTCTGCGCCGGGGGGACCCGCATGAAGGGGGCCCTGCGTTCCTATAAAAGAATTCGTCTGAAGGAAGAAAGAGAAAATAATAATAATGGTGTCTGCTTTGAAATGCGTTGGTAATTGGTAGCGGATGGTTTTTGTTTTGGGACGCGCAGGGGCATTAAAACGCCAAACTCATAAGCAGGAGTATGAAGGAAGGAGGAGGGACGTGGGAGAAAGGTGGGAGTCAGAGGCGATGGGAGGTGAAGGGTGTGGCCTCCTTCCTCCCCCTCTCCCATCCAGGTGAGCAGAGGAGAAGGGGGAAGTCTTCCTAAACCTTCACGGTTGCACTTTGCGAGTTTAAACGGTTCAGATCGGCAACGGTTCTGAACATCGCGTCGGCCATGTTCTCCCGCTGCCGTGTCAGTGCTCTGCCTGTAACAGAGATGTCAGGCTCTCTCAGGCTGCGACGTGGAGCTGCATGAGGGAACATCAGAGCGCTCGGACCGCAGAGGCCTTTAGAGTCTGCCCAGCACGCCGACCGCCTCGTCTCATTTCCCCACCCTGGCAGGAGGGGCCCGCCGCAGCTGCGGAAACACCGCCCGAATTAAATCATTTTTATCGCCGCGCTTCTGTTCTGTGCCCAGTTGATTGTGCAGAGGAATAGGAAGTGGATGTTTAAGTATGATATAATTATGATGCAGCGCAGATGGAAAATGCATGGCAGGGAAGTGTATATTGGGAAAAGGGAGGCCGGGCCAGTGCAGTGCTCTTCTACAGGGACTGGGAACTTTTTCTGCTCCTCAGGAGGTATGAATGTCTGCAGTCTGCAGATTTCTCTGGCCCATGGTCTCCTCTGGCTGGAGGAGGCAGGAAGGTCCAGTGGACAGGCACAGGAGGATCAAGGCAGGGAAAGGCCTCTCTGATTCGGTGACTTATGAATTGGCACATCTGACGTCACCCCACCCCCCACCCCCCGCCACGTGAAGCCGTAACTCTCACTGCCCACGGACTCAGACATCCACTTCTGACTGGAGGAAGGGTGAGCTGCTCGCCCCCAGAAATCAGAATTTGGGGGTGCACCCACAGGCCTGCCTCCAGCAGCACCTCGTGCCCCCTGCGGGAGGGGTGAGGCTAGGGAGACCTCCAGCTGAAAGGCAGTGCTCTCACGCCCGGACCGTACCCCGTACTCAGTGTCCGCACTCCCCCGAATTCTCTCCCCTCCAAATTAATGACAGACTGAATCGGGCTGAGAAGTGCTGTAATGGATCTGTGTGAAAGGATTTGATGGGAATGGTTATAAACTGGGGGGGGTGTTGGGGGGTAGAGCTGGAGTGGCTGCTGGACTGATATCAGATAACAGCGCCGGCATTAAAAGGTTGACAGGGCGCGGAGCAGAATGGCAGTGGCGAGTGGTGCTCCCAATTTCCAGGTAATCCCCCCGGCTGATTGTTTTTTGAAGTGCAGTGCGGTGCACATTCATTAATGGCCCACTAGAGGTTTTATTTTATTATTTTATTTATTTATTTCCTCTCCGGACGCTTTTCAGAGGGGGGCTATCATTCGTAATATTCCAAATGACCTCCCCGGCTAAATTTAGACTCGCAGCAAGCTAACGGCAATCTGTGGAATTTTATTTATTTATTTATTTATTTTTCTGTGTGTGTCAGATAACTGCTGATGCAGTCCCAGTGCATTATCAACTTAGTGAATGGTACATTTGCAATACGTTTATTTTTATTCTGCACCCACACACACACACACACACACATTTTTTTGCTTTCATGTGGGTTATCAGTGCACCCCATCAATCCCCCAATAAAAAAAATCCTCAATGTCAGTGCCTTTTGATGTAGCCTATGTGTGCCTCCAAATAGAATTTTTAATAAGGAGTCATTATCATTTTGATTTCCCCCTGAATGCAAAGAGTGACCCTTTGGCATTTATCGGCAGGGGGGTTCAGTGTGGGGGGGTACAGGCAGATATGGCTCGGTGACATTAAGCCTAATGCTCTCTCTGTGTGAGCCAGGACTAGCGGGGGGCTCTGGCAGGGAGAGGTGCTCCCAGGAGAGGTCCTGACTGGTGAAAACCACTCTGGTCCCACTCCACGGTGATTTTGGGTTATTTACAGGCCCTGTTTGCCACAAAGCGAATGCCCACGCCACTGCCATCTCATCCATCGCCGGGCCACGCCCTTGTTTTTGGCAGAACGGGCGCGTCCCCGTCTGCCCGTTCTCCTGCCAGCCTCTCGCCCTCCGGTGTGTCACTCGGCTGTGAAGTGAGGCTGTGAGGAGTTTGATTGGTTTCTCGTCGGTTGAGAGTTCTTCGCATGCTGCTGCTGCAGCCACTGTAAGGAGTGCTGACTGCTTCCTGCCCAGACTGTGTTCAGCGTGGAGGTGAAACTACATATCCGCCTCCTCGAGAGGGCAAACAATTGAACACCCTGATTCAGTCCTAGCATTCATGTACTCACCTTCCCTAGGATTCATATACTCACTACTCTTAGTGTTCAAATGCACACTATTCCTAGTCTATCCCTAAGATTCATGTACTCACACTCCCTAGTGTTCGTATACTCAGTGCTAACAGAAGCACAGTTTGTTTCTGTGGGTATATGTGAAAGTGCCCTTTGAGATAAACCCAGTGCACCGCTAGGCTGCCATTTCAGTCGATGCGCTAGCATGAACTCGGCAATACCTTCCACAGTTCTCCACAGCTCAGTATTGACCTGGCTTACTCAACGGGTTTGCTAATTGCTCCAAAATATTTTAAAGAAAAATGGGAAAAAAAGAAGAACGGCTGCACACGTGCGGAACATCTCCATTCGCCCACGAGTCTGTGAAGGATGGAGCAGGAGCATATTGTTACGCTTCCTCTCGAAAGGCCAGGCATGAATTTTGCATTCGGCACAATTTGAATTTGCACTTGCTGCATACTGGGACCGGGACCGGGGGGGGGGGGGTTGGGGGTACGAGGGAGGTGTGGGAGGTGGGGAGCCAATTTTGAAGTTTGCCTGCGATGAATAATAATGGAATAATAGAGAGAGAGAGAGAGAGAGAGAGAGGGCAAGGTGACTGGCCTTGACTGTGCACGGTCAGGCGGCAGCTGCTCTCTCATATGAGCAGCTCTTTGATCCGCCAAGGTTAACTGTGGGCTCTTACCTTGTCGGAGGCGTGAGTGCGAGGATGTAATATAATTCCTTACAAAATGCCTTTTTTCTTCTCTCTCTCTTCCCCCCCACCCCTCAATCCCGGAGGAAAATTCCCCCGGCCCAGACAGGACAAAGCCTCCTCTCTGCATGTTTTCATTTCCAACGGGAGGAGATTGCAATTAGCATGCTAATAACGGCGGTCTGAACCTCCTGAACATCGGGGGCAGCGTGAGGCCTTGCTGGTGCTCTGGAGATAACAAAGGAACCTTTAACAGAAATTACCGCGTGAAAAATGCGCTTATCTTTTCTGAATCCTGATTCCACAATAATTCGGCCCGTACCCATCACATTACTGTTATTATTATTATTGTTATTGTAAGGCCAGGCTCCTCTGGGCGGTCCTGGTGGTGTTTTTAGCTTGTATCAGTTAATTGCGTTGAGAACACTTGACGTTGTCTTTTCTGAGCATGTTGGTGCATTTGCATATCCACAGAGCTACACGTTGCTGCACGCTGTTAAAGCTGAAAGTGGCTCTTTGAGGAGTCCCGGTGCCTCTGTTTTGTTGGGGAAGGAGATCAAAGCGGCGTTAAATACAGAGATTCGTGAGGAGCAACTATCAAACTGTTAAGAGTGACTTGCAATTAGCATTAGGTCATAGATAATGGCTGGGCGTAATAGCCCTTCAAAAACACAGCTGCGCTGCACGCAGTGTGCAGTGAGGAAAATCTGCATGGGGAATTCTCACAAGTCTGTAGTGGGAAAAAAAAAACATGCATGCATGAATATGCAGTATGAGTAACAAGTAAACATCAGTGCCTCGATCAGACGTGAGCAGAGAAACTACTTTACAGCTAACCCTGGCTTGAGGGCAAGGAGAGGGGGTGTCTTAAGGGACAGTGGGCTGTCCTGTGGGGGGGGCTTGTAACCCACAGGTTGCAGGTTCAGTTCCCCTTGGGCAAGGCAGTTAACCAAACTTGCCACAGTAGATAATTAACTATATGAATGGGTTGACATGCAAACTGTGTAAATCAGTAAGTGCAGTGCAATGTAATGGTAGCACTTTCTGTGGTCCATACACCTGTGTGATGGTGCAGGTGGGGCTCGGGTGTCCAGAGAAGCACAGCCCCCCTGGGGTCGCGCACTTCTCGGGGGTCATGTCCTTCGCCTGTAGCAACACTGGAGATTTCGCAAGTCTCGCACGCCTTCCCACATTTTCATTCCGCGGGTGCGTCTCACTGCCGGTGCCTGCAATATGCCACACAGTACGACACAGCACAAGCGAGCGTTTCTTTCTCTGTGTGTCTCACTCTGTCTGTGCCTAGAATATATATCACACAGTGTGAGGCACTGAGGCAAGCAAGGCGCCATGTAAATGCAGCAGCTCCAAGAGACTGTGTGTGTGCGTGTACGTGTGTGTGTGTACGCGCGGAAAACTCCTCAGCTATTTTTATTAATCGGCGAGTCACCCATTGTTATGCCCCATCAAGCAATTTAAACCCTTTGGTGCATCATATTTTCTTCTCCTGCTCTTTTTAGCGCAGCTTTTCACTGCAGCGAGCTGCGATACATAAAGGTGCGCCTTTCTGTGTCGCATGAAGAATTATGCATTTCCACGCGCTTGCAAACGGCAGACAGAGGGAGGCGTAGTTATTTGTATGGGGTACAGAATACGCATGGGCACAAGATGTGTTACCAATATATCAAAGATAGTGCTGCAGCACCAGAAATGCGTGAAATGTTTTATATTTACGATGTAATTGGAATCCAGGTCATTAAAAAAAGAGAAATCCGTTTTCCTCAGCAACGCCGCTGCGTGCGGGGAGCGCGTGACAGCGCCGTTCCGATGAAGTAGAGTTCCTCGTGAATGCAGGAGTAGGATGAGATTCGGATGATCTGTGAATGAATGTGCATGGATATACTTTTAGGCTGCTCCATTTAATATACGAAACCATCGGTGGTGTACCTTTAAACATTCAGCATTGGCAAAGGTATATATTTTTAATACCTTGCTGAGTTGCAAAGTAAAATTATTGGAGTGTTGATTAGGACAGCTTCACTGCACAGAGACCTCCAGAGGAGGTAATAATAAAATGATCAAACATACACCGCTGTAAATTTAACTGCACAGCAAACACCTTCATCTAATTATATTTCGGCTTTAACTGGGGGCAAGACTTGCAGATTAGAGTATGCTACAAAAAACTTTTGCGTGACCGCATTGTCAGTTGATACCAGCGATCACATAAATATTAAGCTTTAATTGACCGGGGTAAGCTACGACTGTTTCTCTTGCAACAACACACAGCAGAAATATACAAAAAATCGCACCGCGGTGGCCGTAATCCTTGTCCTTTGAAATAATTGAGGCTGGATGTAATGATTAAGGCAGGGCTGCATGGATTTTTATTTTTCTCCATGGTAGCTCCTATTCAGACTTTTGTTCTGCAAGCCTCGCTTGTGAGACCAATGTTAAACTTGCCTTATGGCTATTTTAGGGAATAATGAACCTTCAACTACCTGCTTTACATTACTGCGATAAAACTGGCAGAAGGACCAAGAGTCTCCTGGCCATTTCTTGGCTCTCCTGTCAGCAACATTGCCATGAATTGTTTGTGCATAATGTCCGGCCCCATGCCTCCGGTCGCTCGTCATTTCTGGCTCTGTATTCCGTTAATAAGTGCCGCGTGCTTGTTGACTCTTTGAGGACGCGGTGACCCGTGCGCGAGAGCGCGTCTCCGGACTGCAGCTCTCTGCTGCGAGAGAACAACGAGTCAAGTTAAATGACGGTGAGGGCACAGACGGAAAGAATAAAATGTACTGGGAGTGACTCTTTGTGAAGTGCGTTCACAAAAATGTTTACATTGATGAAATCGCTCTCCCTTAGCTGAGGGTTGACTGTAGAGGGAAACAAATATTTTTAGAGGAGAAAATAGAGCCCGATAACCGCGATTTCACGCAGCGTGCTTTGAGAAACTGCAGGCGAAGTTTTGCGGTTTCTTGGAGATGCATGTGCAATGTCCATCGCGGGTACGTGTGGAAATGGTGGGGAGTCAATCGGCGTTGACTATGTGGAGCGGTGCGAGAGCGCCCTCACCGCCGCTGCAGCCATCCCGCGGTGCACAGCTCACCCGCCGAACGCTGGCGCTTCCCAGTTGATGAAACCGTATGGGGGTGTGGGCGTGGGTGTGGATTTTTTATTCGCTTTGTACTAATTTCCAGAGATACTGTATACAATGGCATTAAGCCACAGTTTATGAGGAAAATAACTCAGTATGTTTGAAAATGGTTTCCCTCACAGATGCAATGTAGCTAGGCAGTGGTTTAAATGAAAAATACTCCTTTTAATGTTAGAGAGGAAAATTGCATTTTTCAGTTTTAACTATTGCGCTTGTTGACATTATACATCCTTGTTTGGGGAAAAAAAGCCTGTGGAAATTGTGGGTGCTTTTTAAGATTATTTGAAATTGTCTGTGTTTGTGGCTGTGCATTTGTCTTTTTTCTTGTAGTGATTATTAAAAATAAAGTGTTAGTGTTTTTTTTTTTTAAATATTGTGAGGCAGGAATGCTTGGCGCTGAATTCTTTCAAAGGTGTTATTTTCTGTGTTACTGCATGCTTTCTGACTCACCTTTGATAAATGCGTGTAGGTTTTGTCATTTCTGTCTGGCTCCAGTAAGAGCATCCTTCCGCAGAGCATCCTCAAAGCCGACATTTCACAGACGCTTGATGGTTGATTGACCCCTTTCTTCAAATCGTGACCCACAATTGCAGCAGCCAATTAAGCTGTTGAAAATGGATCTATCCAATCCTAGAGGGTTGCACACAAGCACCAGTTGCAGAGAATTGGTTTTTACCTCTAGCTTTGGTGGAGAGTGTCACCCATGAATGGAAATAGTCATTCATCTCTTCCCATTGTTTTGTAGGACACTTTATTTTGTCGTCTCACTGTATTTGTTCCATGAGGCCGTGCATGATATCATTTCTGCCTTTTATGGCGGCATCTGCATTGTCATGCATAGTTCCAGATGGGCGTGCGTGTACACTGATAAAGGACCTGGTAGGTAGCGGAGAATGCAAACCCCAGGGAACGCATTTCGTTGGACCTATTCAGCGTTAAGAAATGTGCCCAGTAGGGGCCATTGTCTTGGTTTGTGCTTAGTACACCCAACTAAGCAGTTTCACTGGGGTTCATTTTCAAGTGCAGTTTTTTTTTTTCCCAGAAGATCCATGGGGAAGTAGCTGGTTGTGGTTTTGTTTTTAGTATTTTCCCCTTATTCACCATTTTTGGACTCAACCCGATTGGACTCAACCCGATTTTATGTGAGCTTGGTCTCACCACACACGCCCCCCCCAGCGAACTCGCTCCAGAGTGTATTCCACACTACAATGGTGTACTGTGAGAATGAAGACCAAATACAGGATAGGCGCATCTAACTGCTGACATAATAGCGCAAACGGGTGTAAA
Source organism: Megalops atlanticus (assembly GCA_019176425.1). Lineage (NCBI taxonomy): Eukaryota > Metazoa > Chordata > Actinopteri > Elopiformes > Megalopidae > Megalops > Megalops atlanticus. Next base: position 34,768,149 of record CM032885.1, read on the forward strand.
TAAAACCACTCTGGCGTGGTGGAACAAGGTCTGTTTTAGTGTTCCAGTGATACATTCCCAATCATTGATGGCTAATGACAGCTCAGTCTTCAGCCTCAGACTGTAAGGCTTTACTGACCCACTCAGGAGGCCAGTTAGGATTAATGATAAACTAAATGGTGAACTACTGGTAAATACTGTCCCTGGGTAACAGTGAATGCACCAGGTTGAAAAATACTGACGGAGAAAGGAAAATGGAAAAAGAAATTCTCCCAAATCACAAATGCAGGAAGAAGAGAGTTTGGAAGGATGCTGCAAGCATGGGAAAGTAGGCACACTTTATTTTCACTCCACTGAGTTGATTTAACAATAAAGCCCCAGCCATTGCATGGACATTAATCAGCATGTTAAAGTGATTCAGGATCAATGCTCAGACCTTATCCCGTCAGTCCAACAAGATCTCTGACAACTGCCCATTGATTTGCAATATCCCCAAATCCCTTCCTGTAACCCAGGCTTTCTCTTCATTGTAAGGCCAGTAAATGTGATTGAAGATTGCCAACAGATGCTTCTAAACTGCCTCGGGTGTGTGTGTGTGTGTGTGTGTGTGTGTGTGTGTGTGTGTGTGTGTGTGTGTGTGTGCATGTGCATGTGCGTATGTGCGTGTGTTTGTGTGTTTAGTGATATTTATGTAATAAGAGGTGAGTATGCAATTTTTAAATTAACATGCATCAATCACTGCACACACTCCCAAGATTTCTGAGAAAAAATATATGAGCTTTTATATAAACTTTAGAAGTCAGTTGCCATTAATGAGGTCACTTTAGGGACTTAATATATTCATGTCATTATCTGGTGTCTACTGGACAGATGCCTGTATTGTATTCGGATGTAATACAGGATAGGTATCATGTTATCGGCTTTAATTGAAGGTCTGTAAGGTTTCCTGGAACTTTACTGGTGCTGCTGCTGCTGGTCAATAAAAGCTCTCGAAGTGAAGCTGATAGCGGGGAAAAACAGAGTGGAAATGAAATGATTTCCAGTGGCGTAGTGCAGGGGTGTTTAGCCTGGTCATGGAGCGCGTGAGGTATTGAAGTACCTGGAGTTTCTGTGTGGCGTTCTGTCTGAGCTCGTAATTACAGCGTGTAGTGGGGTCGGTTGTTACACTCTAAAGCTGATGGCTGGGCACTGGTACTGAGAACCATAAGTGCATGACAGTGTACAATCATTCAAGGTGATACTGGATCGGACTGTTTAATGAAGGTAGGAAAACTGCAGGAATCTGAGATGGACATTACCTCTGTGAGTACACGTGGTGAGGTACAGTAGCATTAACGTAGGAAATCTTGAGGAAGGTGTAGTAGGTGTCAGTGTTACCTGGTGCTGTGGTGTAGAGGTTGTTCAGCTCTGTGCTCGGCTGTTTGTGTTTGTGGACCTCATCAGCTTTGCACAGACGAGGTGCCGTGTTTGTTCAGTTCTGTGTTGAGGTGCGCGTTCGGGCGTGACCTGTGCTCAGGTGCGTGTGTGTTCTGTACCTGTCTCTCCCAGGTGGAGGAGCGTGAGGTCCGGATCCAGGAGCTGCAGGACACCATCACCGAGCTGCACCAGGAGATATCCCTGAAGGACGAGGGCAAGCTGGGCTTGCTGCAGGAGCTGCACGCGCTGGAGAGCAAGGTCAAGAATCTCACCCTGGAGGTAGGACACAGCGCCCCCTCCAGGCAGACCCCCTGTAGTGCACCCAGACTCGCTCACTAGATAAGCATCAGGCCTGTGCCGTTCACCCAACCTCATGTATGTCTGAGGGCAGTCACGCGCTGATCTAAGATAAGTCTTCATGGACTGTTTCTAATCGCCAGAAGATGCGTTTTTGCTTTTTGTACGGGGACATGCCAGCCAGGCACTGACTGGCTGGATGAATCACTCAGTTTCTGCCCTTGTCCATGTGTTACCTCAGAGTACAGTTCACACTAGGCTTGTGGTCAGGCCTGATACTTAGCTGGTGAGCGGGGCTTCTGTCTTGAGTGAGCGCTCCCTTCTCTTCACACAAAGACCTTCATCACAGAGACCAATTGTGGTTCATCTTCCGCTAGGACACTTAGCACAACCCCTCACCCCAGCCGTTCTCTCATGAACATAATCCAGTTAATTCATCGCTTGATTGGAGGTGCTTAACCTTCGGCCTTGCACTTGAGAGATGGCAGAGGCAGAGATTGTCTATTGTTGTGAGATGTCCTACTCAAGGTGCTTTACACTGGAAGTGCTCTCCTTGGCTGCTGCTGCCACAGAACCCACCGGAACTCCCTGGCAGTTTAAATTGTAACAGAAACGTCTCAGCCAAACCAGGAAGGGAGGGCAAGTGCAGAGTTGCCATAGTGATTAACTCTCTATGGTGAATATAGGGAAGTCCTTACAGCCTGAGAGCTGGTCCTACCAGGTCCTTCCCTTAACAGTTTTTCACTGCCGTTCTACCCTCGCTCTTTATGATGTCACAGAGGACAGCCAGGCCGGTTTGCGCTGGAATCGGTTTATATGGAGATTATGCTGATCTGTATGTTAATGTGGGCCCTGATATTTGGTGGGCAGGAATCAAAGAATACATAATGAAGAATGAGATGATGAATGTATTAAGAGTTGAAGCATTAGGTGGTCACTGGGTTTGTGTCTGGCCATCCTTCCTGTGGATTCCCGCTGTGGTTGTTTAAAGGTGTAAAAGTTGTGCCCTGTGTGTGAATCCGCACTCCAGGTTCAGAGCTCAGAGGAGACCATCTCCCAGATGAGACGAGAGAGGGAGACAGCAGGGGGGTGCAGCGGTGCTCCAGGAGGGAGTGTGAGTACTGCTGGAAAAGCGCGTGCGTGTGTGTGTGTGTGTGTGTGTGTGTGTGTGTGTGTGTGTGTGTGTGTGCGCGTGTGTGTGCGTGAGTGCATGAGTGCGTGTCCGTGCACACACTCAGTGATATAATGTGAAATATTATAGAGTAATATTATCCGTGACCGTGGTGCTTGAACTCGGAGAGCAGGGAGAGGGGAGAGGATGACTGACAGCAGATGTGGGGTGCCGTGTCCGGCCGCGCTAACGTGGGAAATGAGGAGAGTTCATACAGAGGCGCCCCCCCCCCCACCCCCACCCCTCAAAAGATGAGCCAACTGTCTCTCCACATCGACAAGCATCTGGCCGCAGGCCCAGAGACGATGGGAGTCAATTTACTGCAATGAATTGTAATATTGTGCAATTTTAATCAGGCGGTAATTGTGCATAATTACCTTATAATTTCTGGATAGGATCAGATTGTAATTACAGCCGGAGCACAAAAAAAAGGCAAAGAGTTGAAGTGGGAAGGTCTTATGGTCTGCGAAACGAATCTGAGCAGCTCGCTTGTTAACGTTTTATATGGAAATCGTCCAAAAACAATTACAACTTCTGTCTTCTTTTTCTTATTGAATTTCCGGGGTCAGGCACAGTGAATTAGCCTGCGCATGGTTTCAGAGATGGCGGGGAGATTGTGCTGGTGGCTGATATTTTTGTAATAGGGCTTGTGTTTGTCTCTGGGTTTCTGACCTTCGACGGTGAATCTCCCGTTATTCTCGCAGCATGTTTGGAGACTCTGCAGTGTGTGGAGCTTGCAGGCCTTGCACAGATCCTGTGACAGGGGGAGGCCTCCGCTCTGAGCACACTTCACTGCGGGAGGCTTCTCCACTCTGCTGCTGAGCAGTTTAACGCCCCTGGTGCGTATTGGGAGGCTTGTGAAGAGGGCGGGAGGTACCTGTAGTATGTCACAGCGGAGAAGGATCTGGATTTGAACCTGCAGACTCCTGGTTCATTTCCTGGTGCACTCGATGCCGCATCACCCTCAAGCACCTGTGTACACCTGACCGGACTCCGTGTACCCCCCAGCTGCGTAGAAGGCTGTGGAGATGCACCTCCTCTGGGTGTAGAAGGCTGTGGAGGTGCACCTCCTCTGGGTGTAGAAGGCTGTGGAGACGCACCTCCTCTGGGTGTAGAAGGTTGTGGAGGTGCACCTCCTCTGGGTGTAGAAGGCTGTGGAGGTGCACCTCCTCTGGGTGTAGAAGGCTGTGGAGGTGCACCTCCTCTGGGTGTAGAGGGCTGAGGAGGTGTACCTCGTCGGGGTGTAGAGGGCTGTGGAGACGCACCTCCTCTGGGTGTAGAAGGCTGTAGATGCACAGGCTGTGCCCATGGGCCAGAACTGGGCCTGGAGGCTGAACCCGAGCCCGTGGGCGGACTCCCCGGCGGACTCCCCGGATCCGGCGGGCGGAGCGGCAGGAGGGAGGGCAGGAGTCGCACCGCGGCGGTCTGGCCATTACTCTCGTGTGACAGTATGAAAGCGCGCTCTGCCCAGCCCTCCCGCCGCGCACCGCCGGCAGGAAATTGCCTCATACTTCAGCGAGCAGGAGGTGACACGCCGGCGACACCCCCGCACGCCGCGCTTTAAGGACCCGGGGTGAGGGACAAGTGGCGCCCCGAGCCCAGGGAGTTCGGGCGGGGGGCGGAGCTGGTGACCCCTCAGGGGGCGCGGTCTGGGGAGGCAGCCGAGGACTCGGTGGGTCAGTCAGTACAGCCAGACTTGCATCTAAGGAGGTGATGCTTTTTAAAGACACTTGCACAGGATTTTTCTGAGAACTTGTGATGTGTGGGGGAAAAAAAATGTATGGACATAACTCACTCAAGTGCCGCAGCGGATAGATTTATGGGTGCCCTTAAATTCAAATATATCTACGCTAGAAAAATTATGTACGTACAGATGAAGCTCTGCCTGTGTATTTACAGTAAAAACGTTGAATGTATTTCCAGTAGAAATAGTAGCCTTGTGTTTACAGTAGTAACATTGAATGTATCATCAGTAGGAACATTAGCTTTGTGTTTACGATAGTAAAATTGTGCATGTGTTGAGAGCAGAGATGTTGCTGATGAATAGTGAAGGGGTTAGTAATGAGGAATTTGAGGCTCGGGTGTATAGAGCGGGGTTAACACTGCGTACTGAACAGCGTAAGGTTTTTGAATGCAGTGACAAACAGACCTCAGTCATTATTGGAATAGCTTGTATTACAGGGCGTTTCATCACAAGGCTACTGTCTCCTACTGTAGGGGCCTTTTTTTTTTTTTTTTTTTTTTTTT
>CM032885.1:34775758-34828258 GCA_019176425.1 Megalops atlanticus
CTGCCCTGCTCCAGCACTGTAGCTGAAAGAGGTGAAAACTGTGTCCCTGTTCACTGGGCTCTTTGATGTGCTCCTTCACCATTTGCAGTTTTGAGTCTGATACTGGCTCCAGTGTGTTGGGAGTCAGACGCCGGTCAGGGCAGTCTGATAATCTGTTGAGCTGCGGGCTGACTGGAGTTTAATGGCAGGCTGGAGTTACTTAGGAGTTACAAGTCACCCTGGATAAGAACGTCAGCTAAGGCCACGAATTATAATTCTAATAGGTAGGAAGGCGGGGGACCATATGTCCATAGGAGAAGAGGGAGGTGTGCAGGTTGGTTGGACAGGAAGAGGAAGGGAAAGGAAGGAAGATTTCCACTCTAATCCCGGCACCGCGCTGCTTTGTGTCAGAGCGTGAATTTCTCACAGCCGTTCCTGCTATCACAGAAGTCAGGGCACAGAGGCGCGGTGCTAACTGAACGCGCAGCTTTGGGGCACCGCGGGCCAGGCTTGTGAAGCTCCTCTGTAAAGTTTAAATCCGTAATCTTCCCTCAAAGGGGCCGTGTTGGCTCTGTGTAAACGCGCCGGAGTTCTGATGGGTTTTCCGGAAGCCTCTTTTTTCCAGGAGCGGTCTTCTCCGTGGTGCGTAACTGTGCTGTAAGCCAGAGGAACCTGAGCGCACCTCGGTCGCATTCATCGCTGTTATTGGAGTCGTGTTCGCAGGATGCGGGAGGGATCGGTTTCATGCTGCTGGCCTTAAGAACACTCCAGTCCCCACTGCACACCGATTCCACATATCTGTCTCTCTGAGCTGAACTTTGGAGAGAGGGAGAGATGGAGGGGTGGTGTCTTGTAGGTAGATATGTCTCTTTGAGTTGACCTGTGGAGAGAGGGACAGATGGTGAGTGGGAGAGATGGAGGGGTGGTCTGTTGGGGGACGGTATCTGTCTCACTGTACTCACCTGTACAGAGAGGATGTTCACAGGAGAAAGTATCAATCCTACTGTATTGACCTGCAGTGTCACTTTACCTGCAATGGCTCTATCACTGACTAATAACTAAGTTTAGATTCTTCACTTTTACAAATTGATTCTTAAAACTGTGTCCATTTTTTCAGTTGTAATGTTTAAGAGGTGTATACGTGCATAAAAATATTGCAATATTTACACACTTTACAGTCTAATTAAATTGGTTTGTGAGGGTAATGTGTCTGACTGTGCTGAGATATACAGATAATATAGTTATAATAACCTTTCTGGATGTGAGCTCCATCAGGTGTAGCCATTATTTACAGCCACTCACAAATCTGTCCGCTTTTGAGTGTGTGCTGCAGCAGCAGTGATTCTAATACAATCAGCGCCTGAGTTCTGTGCCAGTATCCTGGCAGTGAAGTCTTCTGAATTAACCAGACTGTCAGTACTCCGCCCCCCTAGCTGTGTGTTTGTGTTCTTCCCCTGTCCATGTGCTTTTGTTTTCCTTGTGTTCTAGCCCTGCCCCGTTCCCGCCCGGTCCCCGCCTGCCTCGTTACTGCATCGCCGCCACCTGCCTGCTAGCTCACCTGTTCCCCATCGCCTCATCTGCTCTGCCCTTTATAATGCCCTGCCTGTTCCTGTCTCGTTGCTAGTTCGTTGCAGTGTGTTTACCTGTCTCGTTTCAGCGTTTGATTCTGCTTGCTTGTTTTTCGTGTTTTTGACTTTTCGCTTGTGCCCCGACCTGTGTCTTGCCTGCCGCCTTGTCCTGTTGCCTGGAATTCTGCCCGACTGGTTTTCGACCCTGCCTGCTCCCGTTCCTGATCCTGGATTTTCCCTTCGGACTGTCGCTGTGGTTTCGACCCTGCCTGTTTCGTGTTTTCGAGTCTGCCTGCCGGTTTATAATAAACCATACGGGAAAATCTCCGTGGTCTGCGGCTGAGTCCTTGTCCGTACCTGACACAGACCTCCTCTGTACCCTGGAGTGTGCATCGGTTTTGTGAAAGATCCGGCAGGTTGGGCACACCGTGTGTTGCGTGAGGGGTAGCTAGGGACCGCTACCACGGCAACAGCCTGGCGAGGACCCGTGGCGTGAGTCATGGTCCTGATGAGACAGTCTGCGTTCCGCCATGACTCGCAGTGCGAACACCTCCCGTCAGAGATGCGTGCTGTCGGAGTGAAGGGCCTTTCTGCATAAACCAGCACCAGCAGGGAGGAATGGCAGGCGGCCGCTTACGAGCATCTGTTGTTTTCTCTTTTAAAGAGTGATTTAGCTGTTTTTATTTTTTATTATTTTATTTTTTTATTCCCCCTATTATCAGAGAAAAGAGTGCGAATTGGCATCGTGTCATTGGTCGATCTCAGAGAGTGATTGAGAGTCGACTGCCTCTCTCTCTCTCTCTCTCAGAAGCTTTTTGATACCACTCTTGACACGGCAAGCGTTCGATAGCAGCCCTCTTTTCTTCTTCTAGGAAGTAGCGGCAGTGGAATTTAAAAGCGCTAAAAAGCGGAAAACTCTAATTCAGTGGCGCTCTATGGGTGAACCGAAAACATACCCAGCACAAAGCTCAGTCGGTCACACGTGATATAATGAGATATTGTATATATATAATATATATATAAAATTATATATAAATATATATATATATATATATATATATATATATATAAGCAAGGGGGAGAACACCTGTCCAGGTGTTTAAGGAATTGGAAGTGGGACTGGGAGGGACTGCGGGGGACAGGGGGGAGGGGGAGTCACCAAACATATCCGGTGTCAAAATCCCTCTGGTGTATTTACCCCACCTTTACTGCTGCTCTCTGACAGATTTCAGGGGCCTCTCTCTCCCGGCCAGCCCTGCTATCTTGAGACAGGAATTTGTAAACTCCACCTCAGCTTGGCGGTATGTTGCCTGTCAGGAGTGTTGCTGGTCCTTCACTTCCTGTATGTTGAGGGACATCACTGATTAGCTGTTAGAGGTAGAAGTTAGAAGTCATGTGGAATCCTTTTTTTTTTTGCTGGGGGGTATTAGCGTTGTGACTGTAGCTGAAGCCCAGGCAGATGTGGGTGAATGGCAGTCTCAGTGTGGCGGGTAGTCTTGCAGCTCCGAATGTGGGTGATGCAGAGGAGAAGGACTGTCTCTGTACCAGGGCAGCCATCTTAGCTCTACAGCTCTGGCTTCCCTGGGTCTGATCCACGAGATTTATTTTTTTACATGTAAAACTTACTGCTAATTCAAATCTGTGCTGTCATAAGCCGACTGCAGCCACCCCACAGCGGAAGGACCAAGGAAATGCAACAGCCAGTGTCAGTTGAGTTTATAAATATTTGGCATGTCCAAACAAACACTTTCCCCGGGTTCTGTGCCGTCTCACACCAGCCCCAGGACCCCTGTAGGAGCTGTGAGCGTTAGACAGTGTGCGGGGGTTATAGAGAGGTCAGAGGTCGGACGGGGGGTTGATGGGGTCGTGCATTCAGCAGCGATGAGTCACTCTCATTCTGCGGTAATTTAAACGGAGCGGAGATTGCTCCCTGCCTCAGCTGGAGGTGTGTGTTTGTCCTGATTTGCGTAGCCGGGTTCGGTATGCATGCAGGTAGCGTGCCTGCATTCCTGCCTCGCCCGCTCCCAGCAGACAGCACAAACAGGGCTATTTGTATACTGCGACGCTGAGACAGAAATATCCACGGCCCACGCTTTTAAAGAAGTACCTTTCACTCCTCTGTCTGCGCAGATAGATTTCCCTGGATGCTCCGGGTTTGAGGGACATTTCTCAAAGTGGCGTTTCATAAAGGAGCTCTCTCTCTCTCTCTCGCTCTCTCTCACTCCCTCCCTTCTCCTTCCCTCTCTCTATCCTTCTCACTCGCTTTTTTCTTCATTTTCTCCCTCTCTCTCTCTTTCTGACCCTCTCTCCCTCTCTCTATCCCTCTCTCCCCATCTCCCCCTCTCTATCTCTCTCCCCCCTCTCTCTGTCTCTATCTCTCTACCTCTCACCTTCCGTCCCTCTCTTTCCCCCTCTCCCTTTCTCACTCCTGCCTTCCCTCTTCCTCTCCCTCTCTGTCCCTCTCTCTGTCTCTCACTCCTTATCACTGCATGCTGGAAACTTTGCTGAAATCGACGGAGTTAGGCATGATGGCAGAGTGAGGCATAGCTCCATGGAGCTATGCCTCATGTATTCATAGATAGGTGTGTGTGTGTGTGTGTGTGTGTGTGTGTGTGTGTGTGTGTGTTGGGGGGGGGGGGGGCAGAGGTGTAGTGACCAGCACCTCCTCCAGCCCCCCGTGCCATGTGACAGCAGATTCCTGCAGTAAGGCCCTGCAGCCGCCTGCTTCAGCGCTAACGCGGCTTTTCTTCCTTCCGAGGCAGCAAAGCATGCTGGGAGGCAGTGAAATGTTTACGACAGGGCCGTAACGACGCTGCCGCAGCCCGGCCGTAACGGCTCATCCCGACCCATCAATCATGGGCGCATCGCCGCGTCCCACGCCGCTCTTAAAAAGCCGCCGTCGCAAGGACACTTTTAATGCGCTCCCAACAGCACTAATGGCGAGTGTATTTCCATTACTGCCCGCTTTGCATCAGGACCCGTAAACACGTCGGCCCGCTCTGACACTCCGCCATTACAGAACTCCACGGAGGGAAACCAAAACTACCGCTCACCGCTGACCGCCAAATCTTACCGCCGCGGCCAGAGGGGTCAGGGAAGGAGGGAGAGGGGTCCAAAATCAGATCAAAAAAAGGCACTGCACAACATCAAACGTGGTCACAAATGGGAAGACCGATGCCTCCCTGAGCTCTTTCCCTGTAGCTGGTTTAGTTTTGGGTTTACTTGGTGTTCCACAGGCGAGGTAATCTCCCTTCACATGTGATCCACTTCAGGGCGTGCAGTGGATCAGCATGGAGACCCCTTTAAAGAAGCCTCTTTTTTTCATTATCGGCAGCAGGGGCAGGGCTGATGGGTTCCAGCTTTACCCCTGTGTCGGTGGTTGCCAGTTTTATCCTAAGTCGGTGCAGCTGGTAGGTACCGATTTGAACTGAATTCTGAGGGATTGCGGTGGCACGCAATCATCACATTGGATTAAAAGTCGTTGTGATTTTAAGCACTCGACTCCATGGCCAAAATCAATAAAGGGAGTCAATAGCTGGACCCACCGCTGTTTTTCCACTTAGCGCTGAGGCTACGCAGCGCGGCCCTTCAGGTTTACAGCGATGTGCGGGGGGAAAACCTCCAGACTGCTCTGAATGCCCAGGTTTTTTACATTAACTGCAATTCTTCCCCCTGTTTGGTCGGGCGCTTTATCTGGGAGAGCTTATTTGTGCCTCGCGGTACTCTGCAGTGCTAAGGCCAGACACAGCGTTTGTTCCACCAATGAAAGCTCTGAAGTGCCTCCCATTCAGAGCCTTGGAAAAGCTTTATTAATATCAACTTATACAACTTCTCAGCGCCATGGCTGTGATAGTGCCACCCATAACATAACAGGCTTTCAGCGCGTAAAGGAAAGGAATGGAAGTTCTTTCAGCGCCCTTAAAGGGCTAGCCTTGGATTGGCGTTCGCGGTGCTCCGATGTTATTGGCTGGCTCCGCATTGGGCCGGGCTGAAAGGAAGATGAAGATGAGCCGTTCGGCGCTGATGGAGGAGGACGGGCTGTCAGCTCGTCTCAGACCCTGGATGAAATGAGGTCCCGCTCTGTGTAAAAGGAGAGCTTCCCCCCGCCTCTCCGCTAATTAATCACCATCCGGGGTGAGAGCGGGGGGATTGTTTTCGGCGCTGGATGACCGTGCGTCTCCCACGGGGGCGTTTTTCGATGATTCAGACCGTTCAGACGGTGAGGAGATGTGATGAGCTGGGAGGGGTTGCCAGGTGGAGGGTGGTGGCAGAGACTGAGCTTTTCTGAACAGCAGAGCAGGAGAGGTTCCTGTATCAGCCAGTCACTGACTTACCAGGATTAAAAGACCTCTCTCATAATAGCAGAAATAACTATGAATGGTTCAGATGGTTGAGTATCTGATACCATGACGGTTCAAAGGAGTGTTCATGTAAGAGGTGTGAACTGTCTACCTGCAAACACATTTCTCCTGGCACGGCAAGCAGAGATCAGCCGAGAAAAGGAAACCACACACTTTCCAGACACACTTTTGGCGGCTGCTTTTGAAAAAGCGTTATTTTCACCGAAAACTGAGGGTGAGTTCGTCCTACACGCCGCTGACTGCTTAACAGGAGCTTTGACTCGCAGCCGGCTTTGACTCGAATTGACTCTTCTTTTCCTCCCATGCACGCGCACACAGACACACACACACACGCACGAGCGCGCACACGAGCGCGAATAATAAGCGTGTGGCAGAGGAGCGAGCTGCAGTGGGGTGTGAGATGAGTGTCAGCACGTCCTCTTCAGCGGCTGTAAAAATGAATTAAAGAAAAGGAATTTTACTGCGCAGTGCGTCAGAGAGGGAGAGCCGGCTGCTGCTTAATCACTGCCCCTCCTGAGGGACAGAGACTGCCTCCTACTGCAGCGCAGCAGGCTGTGTGTGTGTGTGTGTGTGTGTGTGTGTGTGTGTGTGTGTGTGTACATGTATGTGTATATGTGTATGCCTCTATGTGTGTGCCTCCATCTGTGTGGGTCAATGTATGTATGCACTTGTGTGTGTGTGTGGGTGTTTTGGTGCATGAATGGGTGTTTGGGTGTGTGTATGCAGGTGTGTATGTGTATTTGGCGGTTTGTACATGCTTGTGTGTGTGTGTGTGTGTGTGTGTGTGTGTGTGTGTGTGTGTGTGTGTGTGTATATGCAGGTATGTGAGTGTATAAGCATCTGTTTGCGTTTGTGAGTATATGTTCGCATGTGTGCCACAGTGGGCGTGTAGTACACGTGGCATTGATTTGGTGTTTTTATTCTTACTTTTCTCCTCATTGGGGGGGAGAATCATTCGCCACAGGTATATGTGCTCTCAGTGCGTACATCACTTCCTGTCCCCCTGCATCACTTCCTGTCCCTCTGCAGCACTTCCTGCCGAGGCCTGAGATAGGCACGCTGATGGTGATCAGACACGCCCGCGTCTGTCTGGCCCTGCTGTGTGAGAGAGCGCTTCCCTCCGCGAGCGCCTCCTGTCTGCAAATGGACAGCGGCGTCGCGTGCCCCGGGACCGCAGTGGGAAGGTCACGCAGTCTGCCGTTCCGTGTTTGCCCAAGATGGCGGCAGGGAGGGTTTAAGGAGCCCCCCGGTGAGGGCTGGGACGGAGCAGGGGTCCAGCTGAGGGAAGCAGCCGCAGAGGACAGCGAGGAAAAACTTCCCCATGTAAATCCATTATCACTGTCAGCGTGCCTGGGAGGGGATTTCGGATTTCAGGGTTAATTTGTTACCTGTATTTTTACTCGCACCCTGGCCATTTATTTCCCTTATTTATCTGCCTCTGTAAAAGAGGGAAAAAAAGAATAAAAAGCACCTCGAGTGATATTTTTGGATTTCCACAGGAGAGTCAGGGTTTAGGAGCACGGGGGCTGTTTGGATGAACGAGGCTCATTTTTCTTCCAGCAAACAGCTATGCCTTCCCGTGGCAGCTTTAAAAGGGAGAACTGAGAGTGGGACAAACATGCACACACACACACATGCACACACACACACACACAAGCATGTACACATACACATCTCCTGCATACGCACGCACTCACGCACGCACATACACAAACACAAACGCGCGCGCACAGACACACACACACATGTACACATACACATCGCCTGCATACACACACACACACACACTCACACACGTCCTGTATACACACACAAATGCAGAAATGCACTCACTCCTCCATACACATACACGTACACACATGCACACACACACAAATACATACACACACTCACGTGCACGCACATGCACTCACGTACACACAGATACACACACGCACATGCGCACACAAACTGCAGAAAAAAAACTGCATGATTGGAAAAAAATTGGATTATATTTTATATCTGGAGCACATAACTTGTTATTTACAGTAGGGGCCGGATGAGGAGGTGGATTTGATCTTCAGGTTTATGTGGGAGTTCAGTTTTAATCACCAGTACAACTGAGCTATAAAGCCGTGGTCAGAGAGGAGGAGAGCGGGGCGGCCCGCAGCTGTAAAGGCTGCATTAAGCAATTAAAGTTAGGGAGCGCAGAAATGAAGTGATGCACTGATTTCTGCAGTAATTGCCTTGGTTATCACACAGGATCACAGGGGAGCCGGGGGGGGGGGGGCTTTTATGCTTAACATCAGCATTTTATACTGACGGACCCCTTAGGACATGCGCCTGCGCACACACACATACACGCACACACACTCGTACATACCATACATACATACTGTACATACATACTCATACATACACACTGACACTCACACACATACAAAAATACTGTACGTACATGTGCATACACACACTCACTCAAACACATACATACATACTTACACACAAGCACACATGCATTCGCACTCACACACAAACATATGCAAACATACTCCCTAACTGTGCACAAGCACACACTAACAAACATGCAGAGACAGAAACATACACACAGACATACTCTCAAACACTCCAGACACACAAACACACACACGTAAAACACACAGACATAAATATACACACAGACATACTCTCAAACACTCCAGACACACAAGCACACACACACACTTAACATGCAGACACACACACGTGTTTAAAAGAGCCCCCACGCTGACACACCCCGCGCCGAGCTCTCACTCGTGTTGGTATAATTATGTATGCATTAATATTAGATGAGGGACACAGGCGTTGACAGCCTGCAGTATTTGTGCGGCTGAATGCTGGGATTGTGTTAACAGCAGCCACACGGGCTCATCCATGATTTATCGCTTCTCAGAGCCTTTCTTCTCACTCCCGCAGTTAAAAGCGTTTGTCTCGCCTGCCTGTTTGAGATAACGTGCACCAGCCCCATGCCAGGCTAGGCTGTGTTCAGAAGCTGCCGGAAAAGGCTGAAATTTAACAAAAAAAAAAAAAAATCAGGCAAGGATTTGGGGGGCTGAGGGCTCTCTCCGTTTCCACACAAACAGAACTCGGTTTTGGGCGGCGTTGGGACACTGTCTGTTTCACTCAACCAAGAAGTGCTGCTCTTTCTCGTTTCATTTCATTAAACTTGTTTCTGTATGCAGTGTCTGTTAACTTCTAACTGTGGTGCATTGGCCAGCAGAGAGAGAGAGAGAGAGAGAGAGAAAGAGGTCTACTTATTTTACCTCAGATTTACCCATATGTTGTTGTACTTGACTGCTGTAAGCACACAGGAAAGAGAGGACAGGGGAGTGTGTGAACTATATGACAATGTTTGCAGTAACTGAAACCCTTCTACCTGACAGTCCTCTCCATTTCTCTCCAGCACCGGACCCCTGGAAGTGTACCCACTTACGCTAATCTGTGTTTCCAGAATATGATGGCTTAACTTTTCATTAACGGTTGACACTTCGGCACCATGTAAAGCATACATGGAGTTTTTAATTGGGACAAAAATGAGAGAGAGAGAAACATAAACGGAGATAAGAGAGAGACTTTCAAAAAAGGATGGAGGCAAAGAGGACAAAAGAAAAAGTCCTGCTTATTGTGGCAGAGAGAGACAGAGAAAGAGAGAGAGTGCAGAGGAGGAATATCTCAGAGCCCCGGTAGGGCAGAGACAGCGTGGAGTGGCGAGGGTCACCTTTAGCGGGACAGGCTGCGGGTCTGTGAGAGCGGCGTCCAGATGGACGAGCGTTTGGGGATTTCAGCGCGTGATGTATGCAGATGTGTGGGAGTGCGGATTCAGAGAGCCCCGCTCTGTGGGTGGAGTGGGGGTGGGGGTGGGGGCGAGGCTTCCTTGATTACAAACACGGGGATTGCAGTGATATTTGGTGGTGGTGGTGGTGGGGGGGTTTATCTAAGAGCCAGTGACCTGGGAACGGGGGCTGGCAGGCACCTCATTTAATTTAATACATGGGTGCGGAAGGCGCTGGGAGGAGAGGGAGATAATTAAGGGCTGGTGTCCTTACAAACGCGCGCCGGGATGACACGGCTGAAATTGGATTTGGAAACGGCAAAGCGGAGCAAAAAAAGCCGAGTGGAACGCGATTGATTCCGCCCAGGCGACCGTCCCCGCAGAAGGAGAGATAGCCGTTCTTTTCTCTCCTTCTCTCCCTCTCTCTCTCTCTCTTTTTGAGAAGAGAGAGAAATGAAATGAATTTCTGTTAATTAACGGCGGCGTTTCAGTGAGCGGCCGCCTCGTTAATTATCTCCTCCGTCTTTCAGAGAACACAATTACTCTGTGAGGTGAGGAGACACCCCGAGTGAATACTTCTTTTTTGCTGCGCATCTTCACAGCTCCTGACATTTCCCAGGAATCAGTTCTGCAGTATGTGTTGTTGAATTTAAGCAGTAACAGTTCTGCTTGTCTTAATGTGATCAGAATAACGCAGATAATGTTTCCTCAGAAGCACACAGTTTGGCGCAGGTCTGGCCTGGGTTACTGATTGTATTTCCTCATAAGCACACGGTGTGGTGGTAGTCTGGCTTTGGTCGGTGAAGGGTGAAGTTTAGAGTCATTTTCAACTTGTGGTGAACAGTTCCATACTTTACACTCTCCTTTGGATAGAACCAGGGTTTCCAAAACCAGGGAAGGTCTACAGTTTCCTCCAGCTTTAGGAACCTGCTTTCAAGAATCTGTGAAGAGATTGACAGAAAAATACTATTGCAAAGTGTCTAGATAAGGGGGTACCCTTTACACTGCAGGATATTATCCACACGCTGAATGTATCACGTCTGGCTTTGTGTTTTTGTCCTTGTGTCTGTCTGTCTGTCTGTCTTTTCTGCTTCAAAGAGGCCCAGTAATGATGTGAACCACAAAAGGTGGAGGTTGATGCAGGTGGCCGAGAGGAGGGCCCACAATGTCTGATCACCCAAGCTCAAATCTGGAATACATCATTGTTTAAGATGCCCATTAGTCTGAAAAGACCTGAGGAGAAGTGAGAACTGAGGTCCTCGTAGCTCTGCAGGACCAGTGGTGAGCCTCCTTCATAAAGACGGTCCAACTCAGCATCCTGGGGACTTCAGGGTTTGAATGCGCTGTGTTTTAATGAACCAGGAGGAAACAGCACGCAGCCAGGACAGAAAAGTAATAGGATCCCTCCTTCTTCATGACCTTTAATGTTTCTTAAGCATTAAACTTGATTACCGCAAACAAATGGCGCGTCATTAGATTAGCGGTAAGGACACAAAGTCTACGGTGCTAATCATGTTTTTACTGGACGGCTGCTCGGAATTAGCATCAGCTTCCCTGATTGGATTTGCAGCCAGACGGCTCTGATTGGCCGCAGACGGTCCCAGATCCTTGTCAGGGGAGAACGAGACGTTCGGCGTGTCCCGTTCTTAAAAAGTTCTGCAAGTGATTAGGTTACGCGGCACGGTAATGCTAACGGGGGGTGGGGGTAAAGATGAGGAGCACTGACAAGGCTGTGATGCAGTGAAGTGCTCGGGGATGCGCTGCTGTTTCCCGTCGGGAGGCCTGGCCAGCAGGGGGCGGTGGTGCTCCCGCTGCCCTGGCTGAGCTGTGGGGAGAGGCTGCAGAGGTGTGCGGTGTGGCTGAGAGGTTGCAGCAGGAAACGCAGCGGAAACACGCTGCAGGACGCGCGCTGCTCTCAGCCTCTCAGGAAAGAGCGGGGCCTGCACCCGCCGGGGGCGCAGGAGGTGGGGGTTCCGGGGTTTCTGGGGATGTCCCTGAAGAGAGGGGCACCCCCCTGCCTGGTGTATCTGTGGGACACAGTCTCTCTCAGGGTGAATTGGAAATGCAGTGGGGTGCCTGTGTGTGTGTGTGTGTGTGTGTGTGTGTGTGTGTGTGTGTGTGTGTGTGTGTGTGTGTGTGTGTGTGTGTGTGTGTGCCAGTCTTCTGTGTGTGTGTGTGTGTGTGTGTGTGTCCGTGTCCGTGTCCGTGTCTGTGTCTGTGTCTTCTGTGTGTGTGTGTGTGTGTGTGTGTGTGTGTGTGTCCGTGTCCGTGTCCGTGTCTGTGTCAGTCTTCTGTGTGTGTGTGTGTGTGTGTGTGTGTGTGTGTGTGTGTGTGTGTGTGTGTCCGTGTCCGTGTCTGTGCCAGTCTTCTGTGTGTGTGTGTGTGTGTGTGTCCTGTGTGTCCGTGTCTGTGCCAGTCTTCTGTGTGTGTGTGTGTGTGTGTGTGTGTGTGTGTGTGTGCCCGTGTGTCCATGTCTGTGCCAGTCTTTGTGTGTGTGTGTGTGTGTGTGTGTGTGTGTGTGTGTGTGTGTGTGTGTCCGTGTCCGTGTCTGTGCCAGTCTTCTGTGTATGTATGTGTGTGTGTGTCCGTGCCCGTGTCCATGTCTGTGCCAGTCTTTGTGTGTGTGTGTGTGTGTGTGTGTGTGTGTGTGTGTGTGTGTGTGTGTGTCCGTGTCCGTGTCTGTGCCAGTCTTCTGTGTGTGTGTGTGTGTGTGTGTGTGTGTGTGTGTGTGTGTCTGTGTCTGTGCCAGCTTCTGTGTCCATGTCTGTGCCAGTCTTCTGTGTGTATGTGTGTGTGCCCGTGTCCGTGTCCATGTCTGTGCCAGTCTTTGTGCGTGTGTGTGTGTGCGTGTGTGCGTGCGTGCGTGCGTGTGCGTGTGTGTGTGTGTGCGTGCGTGTGTGTGTTCATGCTCTGAAGCCCAGGGAGGGAGGGCCGCTGTTCCCGGTTGTATGCATTAGGGAGTGAGAATAATCCTGCTGCCATAATCCCCCTTTGTGCATCTTATTAATTACTCCTAACATGGCCGTCTTGCTGATTCAGGCTCTGCTTTTGCATACGAGGCTCCCCTCCCAGTGCCCCCCCCGGGGCTGAGTGACCCCCCCCCGGTGGCATGCAGGAGAAAGAGACTGCCTCAGCAGTTTCCCCGCATTTCTGTCTGAATTTACTAATCTTTTTACCTTAATGCCCTACACTGTTGCAGCGTGTTTACAATGTCAATGGAGCAGCCATTGTGACCGGGGGGGGGGGGGGGGGTGGGGTTGTGCTGATTCCTCTTCAGTGAGAAAGGTGGGGGGGGTGCACACGCGATTGGGCCCTTCTGCGGGACACGTCTGCGTACAGCGAGCACGAGACCGATCGTCCCCCACAGCCGGATACACCACTCTCAGGTGCAGCTGAGCACACCCTAACACTGCCTCTGATGCAGTCTGTCCAACACCGTGTGACACTGTGGTGAAGGGAACCCAGGAGGTTGGAGGTTTCAACCCCTGGGTGCGATTCTGCTGTAATCAGGGGAGCTAGACTTCGCCAGGTTCGCTTCAGCACTGTAAATACACCACAGTGCACAAACGGATAATATGCAACACTGTTCAGCTGTGTGTGTTGCCCTGGTTACGGGCATCCGCTGCCTGAATAAGTGAGGAAACAGTCCTTTAAGTCAGGGCACATTGCTAAGTGTGAGACTTGCGTCTGTCTGCTGGGAGAACATGTCTTCTCTATCACAGCACACGCACACAGAGCATCCTTCATATATAAATTTAATCTGTCAGTAAGAAAACACGCAGTAAAATTGGCGTCGTGCAGTGTAAAATTGGAAAGAACGAATAAATGGACAATTACGTGCCGTAAATTGAAGAGTGAATTATAAAGGTGAGGAAATAAGGTCTTTGAATGTTTTTCTCTGTGTGGGTTTCAGTGTGACAGGGTGGAGGGTGCTCTCTGTGCTGGGAGGAGAGGCGGTGGAGTGTCCCTCTCTCCTCGGCCCCTGTCGCTCTCTGTCGTGTGAAGGGCTCCTTTTGTGCACCGATGCCCCAGGGACCCTGCGGCCGCGGCTGTAAACTTAATGAGCTTTGACTGAACTCATCAGGGCGCACACAAAGAGCCCCGGCCAGCTCGCGGTGCACACGCTGGACCCCCCGAAATTTCCCACAGAAGGGGCTCCTGTGTCAGGTCATCAGAGATGGCACAGGACCCTCTGAGGCAGGGGAGCTCGCCACGCCCCGCCCTGCCCCGCCCCCGGTCCTCCGAGCAGCATGTCCTGCCAAGCCCTGCCCCGGCACGCCCCTCCCTGCCCTGCCACGCCCCTCCTCACCCTGCCCCGCCCTGCCCTGCCACGCCCCTCCTCACCCTGCCCCGCCCTGCCACGCCCGCCACACCCCGCCCCGCTCCAGCTCCTCCGGGCGACATGCCACGCCTCGCCCCGCCCCACCCCGTCCCCGGTCCTCCGTGTCCCTCTGTCTCCGGCTTGCTGTAGTGACACACACAGGCCTCCCTCTGCAGTACTGCCGCAGCTCTCCTCTCTGCAGAGCAGTGAATTACACCCTCTGATCTCCTGCATTACGGAGAAACGCTCTCCGCTGCTTTTACATTCAGCTCCGTCACTGTGGCGGCTGCATTGTTACTGAGCTGCATTGTCTCGCACATACTCTCTCACACAGACGCCCACGCACACACACACACACACACACACACACACACACACACACACACACAAACACACACACAGACTCACACACATGCACATACCTGCACACATGCGCACACATACATCTCATGTGTGCACATAGTCACGCGCACACACAGGTACATACATCTTCTACATACACACACACACGTGTACATACATGTGTGTATGCACATATTAAAAATGCTGGTGTTGTTACTGATGGCCTTTCCCTCCGCTCATTTCAGAGTCAGTGCTTCTTACCTGCAGTTTAATCTGCTCTTTGAGGCATACCCCACCCCCAAACCGGTGGCAGCGAAGGACTTACCATGCATTTCACGTTGATGCTGGAGTGTGTTGCTATGGTGGTTGCTAGGGATTTAGTAGTGGAGGGATGTGAAAAGTCCAAATATTAAAGGTGTCTGTGTGGAGAGCGGTGCTTTGAAGCTGCCCGGCATCAGCGGCGACGCCGCGCCCGTCTCTCCGCCGTCTTATCTCTCCGGAGGTAGCGCAATTAATCTCCCAATGAAGCCAACGCCGCCGAGAAAAAGCCATTAAAAACAAACAGCAGAAAGGAGCTGTAACGAGCCCCTTTTATCAGCCACGTTGGCCTGGACTTTGTTATATTTTAGTGAGGAGGGCAGAGCGTTGCATACTGTGTTGCATATCAGTATATCATTGGATCTGTGTTGGGGTAGGCTAGTAAAGCGCGATGGTTCAGCGGCCGCCACTTCTTACAGTGTTATCTGCTGGAGTAGCTTATGATATACTCGCTGTACCCTTCGGAAAAGAGGCGATTTTCCATGGTTCTGTGCTTTAAACACACCCTTGTTGTTGAGCTACAGAAATAATTGACCATGCAGAAGAGAAGTGACTGAGGCCACCGGGGCGAGAATTGAGAGCTGGGTTCACAGGCGGTCAGCGCGTAGCGAGCTGTTCCCTGAGAAGGGTGTAATGTAGGCGGTCAGCGCGTAGCAAGCTGTTCCCTGAGCACTGTGGCCCTGAGACCAGCAAGCATGAAGGAGAAATTACCGCACCAGTCACGAACCCTCTGATTAGAGGAGTTTTCATAAATCTATACGTGTGACCCGAGAGATTTTTTTTTTTCTGGTGTTTCCTCTCTCTCCCTTTATCTCATGCCCTCTCCCTCTCTCTTTCTCACTCTGTTCATTTGTGTTGTCAAAGCAGTTACGCGTCAAACAGAAGGAGCAGAGTTCTATAGAACAGCACAGCAGTGCGGTTACTGAGCTAATGACCAATCACCGGGGATGAGGAGAGGGTGAATGAAAGGTTGCCTTCCTTTTGTTGCAGGTGAGTTCGGGTCAGGTGAGGCACGGCGTGTCCCCGACGGCGCCGTCAGTGGGGAGGAGAATGGAGCCGCTGAAGGCAGAGGTACGCTCCGACAGCGTAACGCAGGAGGCGTGTTTTACGCTGTGCTTTCATTAAGTTAGCCGTCGCTAATGTGCGCTTCGCACACAGATGTCAGAACAACCCGCAGCGTCCCCGCCCCCTGGGTCTGTGCGCTCGTCAGAGTGTGTCTCCTGTGCCCGTTCTGTGTGTGTGTGATTGACACCTTCCCCACTGCTCTGTGGTAGACGGAGCTGGCTGGCAGGGCCGTGTCCAGCGGTAATCATAAGTGTGAGGTGACTCACTGCTAGCTACCGCTAAACACAGCAGGTCCGACCAAGTGTGTGTGTGTGTGTGTGTGTGTGTGTGAGAGAGAGAGTGTGTCTGTAGGGAGGGTTACTTATCAAGGAGATCAATACCAGGCTAAATGGTAATGACCCGTTCCCAGTTCAGCATACAGGGTCTGGGGGGAGAGGGGCCAGTCCAGTGGGTAACCCCCTTCCCCGCAGGCAGGCTGGCTAGTTAGCTGGCTTTAAAAAGAGGTAGCAGAGCCCAGATCAATAGCTTTAGCCTCGTCTGCCTAATGGCTCATTCATCGGTTCCCATCGGCAGTTGGCCATATGCAAGCGCAGGCTGCAGCGCGAGTGTCTGTCTCACTGCCGTTCCCTCCGCCCGGTCGCTCATCCCCCTCTCTCCTCTCCTCTCCTCTGTCCCACGCACCCCTCCTGTTTCGGCACCTCCTCACTTGGCCACGTCCCAGCTGGCCCGTCGGGACGCCACCATCCAGAGACTCAGACGGGACATTCTCCTCTCTCACCAGGCCCGGGATGCACAGAGCGCCCAGGTAAATACACACCCAGGTAAATATGCACACAGCTAAATATGCGCCCAGGTAAACAGGCGCCGTCATGGCCCGGCCGGCTCTCTCTGCAGCCTGCTGCTCAGAGCAGGTGGAGGTGGGGAAGGCGATACCCATTCCTCTCGTTTCCCGGCAGTGTATCACCCGATCATAATCAAATGCCCATAATGAAACATTGATTGTTTTAATTTTGATCGCCGGCACGCATGAGAGTGCATTTATATTACGCCATTACAGGGGGAGGAACGGAGGCGGAGGCGACGGCTAAAATAATAACGTTATCTGTCTAATTACTGCTCTCTTTCTGTTTGAGAACCGGGGCTGCTTATTCCGAAAATGGGACCACTTCGTTTAAAAGACCGCAGACATTGTGATTGTGAGCCTCGGCCAGAATTCAAATGAAATATTGATCATTCCTCAGGTTGGGAGCTCAGACACAACCATCCAGCCCCTGAAAAACTTGCATACATTTCTGCCTTTGTCTTATCGTTTTCTTACGCGTTTTTTTTCCTCCTCTAACGCGCAAAAACAAAAAGAAAAGCCCCTTTAACGCGCCGTTTAGCATAGATTCCGCTTAGTGTTTCCCTCCTGCCTTTTTCTCCAGTTGTAGTGTGCTAATGTCATGATTTAAATGAAGTATTGATCAGTTTAGGAGGGGGAGAACAGAGGAGAGAGAGAGAGACTGGAAGAGAAGGAAGGAAACGGCGGGGTTATCGCCGAGGATCAGTCGCAGAAAGGCAGAGATTCACAGCTAAAGTAAGCGCGCTCTTTTCACGCCCGCAAACGCGAATGTGCCGATACTTTTCCCCTTTTTTGTGTGAATTCGGGAGAGGAGCGGGACGCGCCGATGGCCGTTGCTAAGAGGAAGGGATGGGTAGCGATGGCTGCGCCTGTCAGAGGACTGCCGCTGCCGGGGGAGAGAGAGGACCCGGACGACCGGGTTTCTTTTCTTTCGGATGCCCCGCTTCTTCTGCTCTCCGGATTTTATGAACGAGGCGAGTGGACGGCGCTCTGGGTTTCCCTGGGCCTCCGTGATCTCTCCCGGGCTTTCTCCATCGAGCACCAAACCGTAGCACGGAACCGAACCGCTGCCGGCTGTGTCAGACTGGAACGGGACCAGGGGTCTGTTGTCCGTCCCTTTTCCCTTTGTTTATCCGTCTGTCCCTCTCTCTTCTTTCCATCGGTCCCTCTCTCCGTCTCTCTCCTCCGTCCCGCTCGGTCTCTCTCTCTCTCGCTCCCTCCCTGTCCGTCTGGAGTCGTTTTGCAGGTAATCGTCTCATGTTAATTAGGTCATGATTTATTAATGTGTGTTTTTTGGCACAGTGGCCTGACCTTCTGGTCAGAAATGTTGTTATTACACTTAGATTCATATGCTGACCAACTGAGGTTTACAGAATAGTTTTTTTTTTTCATCAAAAGTGAAAGTTGTTGTATTTCAGACTAAAAAACGATCATGTTTTTGAATTGTTTAAAGATCAATAAATGCATTTCTGTGCTCTGATTGTCTGCATCCAGATTCGCTGTTCAGTAATCTACACTTCGGATGTTTACCAGTCCGCTGTTGACTCCAACGCCAAACATCCTCAGTATCGGCGTGGTTTGGTGTACCCTGGTGTAGAGAATACAACGCAGAAACGATTCGGTGTGAAATTCAGCAAAAGGAGGACGTTATGTTTTTTTAGGTAAAGGCGTTTCGTTAAAAGCGATGGATTGTTTTTGGGTTTTTTAAATTCAGCCTGGTCTTGCTGGACAGTCGCCGGTGTGTTGTGGTGTTGTGGAAGCGGGGTGGCAGGGCAGAGGCGGCTCGCGGTTAACGGTTCGGCGCGGCGCTGGGGACGCCGGCGTGGCGGCTCTCTCTCTCCCTCTCCTCGTGCGGCAGTCGGGCGGGCAAGCGGATCTTTACGGCGGATTGATTTTTTCTCCCACTCCTGCCTCTGCCCCCTGTCGCGGTTCGATAGCTGGACGCCCAGGAGCAGAGGATCTCCCAGCTGCAGAGGGAGCTGCAGGAGGAGCAGCAGGAGCTGCAGAGAGGGCACACCCGCACCCAGCAGCTGCAGAGGGACCTCCTCGCCACGGCCAAGCAGGCAGAGGAGCTCCGCGTGCAGGTACGCTGCCAACTACCAGCCCCAGGCTTCTGGGCCTTCTCTTTCTCCTCCGCTTGCTGCTGTTTTCCTCTCAGGTCTTCTCCTCTCTGTGTTTGTTGGTAACATGGCTCTGTGACAGTACTGGTAATTACACTGGATCTGTCGCAGTGCTTTTAGTTAAAAGATCGTGTGAATGCAAGTCTGCATTTCATAGTGCGTTATAGTAACAGTTACACAAAGGTCTTGAATGCGAATGTGAGAATGCATGCCTGCATTTCATAGCGCTTTGGTATCAGTTAAGAAATGTCATTGAATGTGAATGGATGAATGTAAGTCTCTTATATTCTGGATATTATAACGGCTTTGTGCCCTGCAAGCTTAGTGTGCTTATTCAGATGTGAATATTTTCATTAATGGTCAGAGTGAATGTTTGCCGTGTAGCCGACAGACTCGGCTGTTGTGGATGGGCGTCATTCTGGTGGAAATTTCCCAGCGTCCTTGCGGAGGATTGAAAGTCTTTGACACGTCCAGAGGAGGATGGGATGTAATTGATTGTAAATAAAGGCCTGTGGTCGTTCCTTTGTGCACTCCAGCCCTGAGCAAACGGCTCTGCTCCTATTGGCTGTGCTGGAGGCTGAGTTTTGTGCGGCTCTGGTCGGGGTGGCTGCAGGGTCAGGTGGAGGGGGTGATGGTGAGCGCGTGTTCCGATGGGGTGCGAGGAGTGATGTCGCCCAAGTCTAAAAGCTCATCACTTTGAGTGTGGGGGTGCCACGGGGACGCCTCATTCTAAGGGTGGGGGGGTCTGTAAGCGGGAGGGTAGGGTGGTGGTGGAAATGGATTTGCACACTGTGTAATGGGGAGAGGGGAGCCCCCGGTCCGGCCCCAGTCCTCTCTGTAACACAGGTCTACCCTGGAACCTCAGCGCTGTCATTACGGACTCTGTTGGCTATCTGAATATTAAACACTGTCCTCTCTGTCCAAAATTCAGGGTATGTGGTTGTCATGATGCCCCTGGGTTGGAGGGTGTGGAGTTTAGGGGGGGGACAGGTGTTGCGTTCCACTGCGACTGTAACGGGAAACATGAGTCAGAGCAGGATGTGTGTGTTTACCACACTGCCCTCCTGGGCAGCCGGGCTGGCAGGCACGGCAGAGACAAACCCACTCTGTTGCTGAGTGACGTGGAGGTGTGCGAGACGCCTGTCTGTCACGGGGGTTTGGGCCGGAACCCAAAGGACCGTCCCCTCCGCCCCCTTCCCTGTGAAAAAGCCACCGCCGGACCAATCAGAGCCCGGGATATCGCCCAGTGGCAGCGGCTTGCCGCGTGCGTGTCACCTGTTGCTAGGAGCGCGGGCAGACTTCCCCGAGCTGGCGGAACCGCAGAGGATTGAGCAGAACTGAGCAGCTGATCTGAGATCAGCCGGTGTGACGCTCATCAGCGGGCCGGCAGGGAGCGCACACTGGCTGGATCAGAGAGCCTGCTGGTCCTGGGCTGCGGCTGTGGTCTCGCTGCTGTTCTCAGATCAGTGGCAGAGACGGCTCCAGAACGCACAGAGCCGGCACCGCTGTGCAGGAGGTGTGTAATTTCCCAAACAGCAGGGAGGGGGTGGGGGGGGGGCAATACGGCCTGATAGCAGCGGGACTGTAATTTCCGTATGAAACGGGCAGGGACTGGCTGATCTGGGGACAGCGCTGCAGGGGTCTGGGTTGTGGAGACCGCAGCAGGGAGCCCGCACGCTGACCTTTGGTGGAAATTGCAGCCGCTGCTCTGAAGCCTGTGGGCTTTCGGCCCGTGCGACCACTCTCACGGCATCATCCCGCCAGCGGGGTGTCCAATCACACGTCAGTTTCATGGAGTACGCCGTATCGGGGTTCCAGTCTGAACATGCCAAGAGTGTAAAGGCATTGTAAATAACGGAGGAAGTGTGCCTTGGTCATGTTTGATTCTTTGAGCTAGTTGGGATTGTTCCTCATATGAGCTACAGCAGATAGAACAGATAACGGCAAATACAGAATGAAAAAATTCTGTACCACCAGTTCAGCAGAGCCGTTACTTTCGAGAGGTCTTGAGATTGGAACTGAGAGCATGCTGGGTGGTGAAATCTGCGAGGTTAATGTTTTGAAATGTTTTCATGTTTTAAAATGACTGATATTTTGTGTCTGTGATGTTGGTTAATCATTTCAGCTCTGTGCTGTGCTGAGTTCGGTATTAACAGAGTTGCAGGTTTTTGTGTGACGCCCGCTCCCTCTCCCGCAGCTCTCGGAGGTGAAAGGTCGTCTCGTGCAGGTGGAGGGGGAGAATGAGGCGCTCAGGGGGTTTAAAGAGCAGCAAAGTGCTGAGGTAAGTTAATCTTAACGCAGCCTTCCTGAGACAAACTGTAACCAGCACTACTGCTGCACTGAACACCCAGCCCAGCAGGCTTCAACACGCGGGGTTTAGTCTCTGCCAAGGCCAGGCTTCAACACGCGGGGTTTAGTCTCTGCCAAGGCCAGGCTTCAACACGCGGGGTTTAGTCTCTACCAAGGTTATGCTATAACATACTGGGGGTTAATTTCTACCAATGCCAAGCTTCAACACTCTGGGGGTTTGTCTCTAAGAAGGGCAGGGTTCAACATACTAGGGGTTAGTCAATACCAAGACCAGGTTCTAACATGCTGGTGTTAGGCACTAACAAGCCCAGACTATAACACTGGGGTTAGTCTCCACCAAGCCCAGACTGTAACACTTTGGGGGTTAGTCATTACCTGAACTGAAACATGAGAGTGAAAGGTAATTAGGCCCTTAGTGTGGTTAATTCATCTTTGCAAAGCAGGAACTGAATAAGGAGGCGTTCGCATCTTCATCCTCTGACTGGTGGAGATGCAGTGAGAGGAAATGAGAGAGCTGGTGTTGTGGGAGGAGCCGACTGGTGTTGTGGGAGGAGCCAGGTGGTGTTGTGGGAGGAGCCCGGTGGTGTTGTGGGAGGAGCTGGGCGGTGTTGTGGGATGCTTCTGCCCCTGTGTGTCGCCGCCCTGCAGGTGGACAGGCTGTCGGCGGAGCTGTGCTCCCTGCAGGCGGTGCAGAGTGAGAGGGGGAGTGGAGAGGCAGCGGAGGCGCAGCGGAGGCACCTGGAGCTGCAGAGGGAGCTGTCTGAAACACAGGCCCAGCTGACACAGTGCCGAGACAGAGAGCAGGAGGCCAGCCAGAGAGTGAGAGAACACTCACACACACACACACACACACACACACACACACACACACACACACACACACACACACACACTCTCTCTCACACACACACTCACAAAGACACACACACACACACACACACTCAAACACTCTCTCACACACACACTCACACAGTCAAAGACACACACATACACACACACACACTCAAACTCTCTCTCTCTCACACACACACACACACTCACACGCACTCACAAACACACTCACTCAGATGCCACGCCTCTGCATGAATTTTCATAATGAGACAGCAAATTGTTTCTAGCTTTAAGGAAGCAACAGACTGCTTCAAGCTAGGAATCCTGCTAGCAGCTTGATATTTGTCTGAACAGCTTCGTTGTTACATTCCTGCGTGACTTCAGGTGCTGTAACCTGTCTACCTGCTCATCCTTTTTCTGTGTGTTTGTCTGTTTGTGTGTGTGTGTGTGTGTGTGTGTGTGCGCGTGTGTGTTTGTTCCCATCTCCAGGCACAGGAGGAGATAGAGAAGCTGAAGACAGAGGTGTCCAGTCTGAAGGTGCTTCACAGCTCAGCCAGACAGCAGGTAGGTACTGATTCACACAGCTCACACCCCTCTACCACACCCCCAAGGGGTGCAGCTGACCTCCCCTTCGTGGCCATAGGACCTGGGGTTATCCCCATGCAGTGGACCCAGTCTGTGCCCCCTCCACTGTCCTGCTGGGTTCCCTGTGCCTGTCTCTCGGTTTGTGCCGTGTCTCTGTCACGGCCAGTACCGAGAGGACTGCTTCTACTCATGCATCACGCTCTCTGTCTGTCCATTTTGCAAATAATTGCTTTTTCTGCTCTACCTGGGTTTTCATTTGACATTTTTGTTTTGAGTTTTTGCTTTGACACCCTCCTGTGCCCTGGTTTATTGAGGCCCACTACCCTGTTTCTCAAGTGGTTCTTGACCTCCTTGTGTATGCTCTCAGTTAGCCCCGTCTCCTCCCGGGTCACCCTCTTCCTCATGCCCCCCCGCAGACAGGGCCCGCTTCACCTGGCCACGGACACGCCCGCTGTGATTGCAGGGGGATTCTGGAAGCTTCTGGAATGACAGGCGGTTCCTGTGAGCCGCGGTCTGCAGTGCGTTGTGGGAGGGGTTTTACCTGTGCGCCGAGCCGAGGGCTGGCCAAACCGAGTGCCGCACCGCGCCGAATGATCGCTAATAAAACATTTGATTGAGAGCAGAAGAGAGTGAAAACCATAAACAGCCAGGGCTGCACTCTTTAATTTCACCATCTCCAGAGAATTGGTTTCACAGTGCTGCAGAGTGAGCCCCACACACACACACACACACACACACACACACACATACACACACACACACTCAGCTCTCAGACGTCATCTACTGGACTGGAATTTAATTTGGTGTGCTTGTGCGTGTGTGCGGGGTGTTGATGTCTGTCTGTGTCTGTGCATGTGTGCGTGTGTGTGTCTGTGCGTGTCTGTGTGTGTGTGCGTGTGTGTGTTTGTGCGTGTGCGTGTGTGTAATGTATGGCTCGTGTGTGTGTGTGTAATGTATGGCTCGTGTCCGTGTGTGTGTGTGTGTGTGTGTGTGTGTGTGTGTGTGTGTGTGTGTGTGTGTGTGTGTAATGTATGGCTCGTGTCTGTGTGTGTGTGTGTGTGTATGTATGTGTGTTTGCTGATGAGTGCTGCGTGTTGAGGTGTGTGCGTGGCTGTGGGAATGGCAGAGTGTGGTTTCTCTGCGTGGTGAAATGAGAGTTCTCCGAGCGCGACGACGCCGGTGACGAGACGAGAGAGAATCACTTCCTGCCGCGCTGCAGAGGCGTCGGCCGGGAGCCAAGATGGCTGCCACTGCGCAAAGGGAGGCCGCTTTTAATACAGCCCGAATCTCGGCCGCTTCCACCCGCGCGTCTCAGTTTCTCCGCCGGCGTGTGAGGCGCGGTGTGAGGCGCGGTGTTCGGCGTTTGGCGGCGGAGCATGCCAGACCGCCGCCCTGCTGAAGGGCAGGAGTGGACGCGTGTAGCAGAGACGCCACAGCGTTAACGACAGGGCGTCCCACGCCGAGTGCCCCCTCTCCCGGGAACGCCCACGACTCCGGCCGCTCCGCTGACACGCAGAGGAGCTGCTCGTCCAGTTAGAAAAACACGCTCTCACACTCACACCAAGCCTTCTCTGGTTTGGCCACTGGCACGCTTTCACCCACAGTCTTTGCTGTTTTAATTGCTCGTGTTTGCTTTAAATGTGTCGATATGCTTTTAATATTTAATTCATCAATTTTTTTCCCCCGGATTATTTGCCTTTGCGTTTGACCGTATTTTCTTCCGGTTTGCATTTGCATGTACATGATGTTCTGACAGTGCTGTGTGTGTGAAAGGTGGGGTGCTGTGCAAAGACTGTGTGTGTGTGTGTGTGTGTGTGTGTGTGTGTGTGTGTGTGTGTGTGTGTGTGTGTGTGTTTGTGTTGGGGTCTGCAGGGTTTGTTATTGCAGCCGTTTGACTTGTGGTGTGAGCGGGGGGTATGTGCTCACGCTTAATTCTCTCCCCACCCTCACTGCTTAGCCCCCCTCTCTGCTTAAGAATAGCCAGGGTTTTTTTTTCCCTTTTTGGAGTGCATTAAAATTAAATTCGCTCTTGTTGTTGCGAAAAGAGGCACACGTTAAAAATAATTGGATGTGGGAGAGAACAAAGGGCCTGCTCCCGCCCCCCTCCCCACAATCCCCAGCGAGGCGTTAATACCAAGCGAGCCGCATTGTTCTGCTGTCTGCAGTCATCCCCCAGCCAGACACTCAGTGCTGGATAAGTCACTTTTAATGTCTGATAATCAAGGTGAATTTTCAAAAAGCTGCCATTTTCAAATGATGGTGTATATATTATGTGGAGATGGGAGTCCGGGAGGGGAGGGGCCCGGGGGTGGTGGGGAGGGAGGCGGGCCGCAGCTCACCGCGCTTGCACAGTGAAAGAGAGACACCTAATGGCGGAAGAGGGTACTGCGGGCTGGTTGGAGCGTGCAGCGGGCGGGAACACGGCGGCTGTTGTCGGCTGGATGTCATTCATTCAGGCGCGATGGCGTGTAATATGCTTTGTCTGTGACAGCATGGGGTTCTGCTGTACCTCGCGTTTGGCCTGAGTGAACAATAAACACATTTGTTTCAGGGGGTGTTTTTTTTTTCCCCTTTCTTTTTTTTGTGGGTTTTAACTTTAGAAAAGAGGCACGTCTGTTTCAGCACCTCTGATGGAGACCGCAGCATCTCCTCTTTCATATCATTCAGATACGGAGCTGCGTCTCTGACGAGATGTCTCTGAACATTCAGAAAGAATGCACTGAAGGCAAATGTATGCATCTTTAGGCTAGCTGGCCTGCCAAAACATGTGGAAAACACGCATGAACAAACACATCCACACACGCACACACACACACACACACACACACACACACACACACACACACACACACTCACACTCTAAAGCAGAAGGCTTTTTGTGATGTCTTGCATTGCAGAGGCTGGAAGCGGAGCTGCAGTACTGTATTTCTTGTGCATGGAGCTGTACGCTGTTCCGGGCTGCGATGCGGTGTGGTGAGGAGTGATTATTCCTGCCCCCCCCCCCACACGGTCTCAACACTCTCATTTTTCATACCCCATGCGCAGGAGCCCCGCGCTGTGCATTTGCACTGTGGCGACACGGTGCGTGTGCACACAGCGAACGAGCACCAGGTCCTCAGTGTAAGAGCTGTGTTTGCGCACAGTGAGCGAGCACCAGGTCCTCGGTGTAAGAGCTGTGTTTGCGCACAGCGAGGGAGCACCAGGTCCTCAGTGTAAGAGCTGTGTTTGCGCACAGCGAACGAGCACCAGGTCCTCAGTGTAAGAGCTGTGTTTGCGCACAGTGAGCGAGCACCAGGTCCTCAGTGTAAGAGCTGTGTTTGCGCACAGCGAACGAGCACCAGGTCCTCAGTGTAAGAGCTGTGTTTGCGCACAGCGAGGGAGCACCAGGTCCTCAGTGTAAGAGCTGCGTGTGGACACACACATGCACACACACACACAAACACACACTCACACACCCAGACACAGTAGGCATTTACTTTGTTGCTCATGAAAGCGTGCAGGTAACTGTGCACGAGTATTACAAAATTTTTTTTGATGTGATTTTGCTTGCATATCGGCTTTGCCCTATGTGTCCGGTGTGTTGCTAATGTATGTGTGATGTCATAGCATGGTGTCAACGTCTCACGGCATCCAGACAGGAAGGGCCCATAACACATGGCCCCTGTGTGTGTGTATCTGTGTGTGTGTGTGTTGCGTTGCGCTGCTGGATGGTGTTAAGACAGACAGGAAGCGGGAGAGTACAGATAGGAAGAGAGAGAATAGAATTAGAGGTAAAATGTATGTTTCAAGAGCTTGAGTTGTAATGTATAGGTACTGTGGGAGAAGACAGCGTATCTAAAAATTACGTGATGATCGTTATTGATGAAAACTTCCAACCACAACATTTTCCTCAGGTGTTAGACAGCAGCCCGTAGTGGTTTTAAGCCCATATTCCACACTACCGTGTGTTTTCTGATCACGGCCCCACTGTTTTGAACAGTCTTCTCTGAGCTCACGGGTTGTTTCAGCAAGGCTGTGAAATACAGCTTTTTCATTGATCGTTTCAGCTCTGGGATTCTGGGTGTTCTTGTGTCTTCAGAGGAAGGTGTTAATGCAGCAGGAAATGAGGAGCAGGAAGTGTCCATGCGAGGAGGAGGAGGAGGAGGAGGAGGAGGAGGTCTCTGCAGTGATGCGTTATTTTAAATGTGTTTCCTGCATCCAGCACACGCCAAAGCTGCCTTTCAGAGGTGTAGGGACCAAAAGCACGCCTCTTTGAACATAGCATTTAACACCAGAGGACACCCGGGGGGATAGCTTATGAGTTTCAGTCCCAGCGCTCTGGAAGTTAAGATTCAGTGAAGTTTGGCCGACTCTATGGTGAATGTAATTTAATTAGAAAATGCAGTCTCCTTGATTTGCATTTTTTAATGAAGGTTTTCATTACACAAAGTGTTTGGCAGTCTGAACCTCCACCATCGCTCCTCAGGAAGGCAGTGTTCCCCTCTCCATCAAAGACGCAATTTCAAGCTATATCTCCAAGGATATGACAGGTTACAGACCTTCCTGTGCATTTTACCTTCCCGGCTGTGCACGCTACACTGACACGCACAACATTTCCAGATATTCCTGTCTGGAAAAACAAAACCGTTCACCTTTGACAGGAAATAGATTCCGTTCCACAGCCCTCTCCTTGGCCCGTATCTACAGCATCCTTTTGGATCTCAAAAAAATCTGTTTGCTATTGTGTGTTTGTTACTACGCTGTTTCTGCTGTCTTCTGACTCCTAGGTAATGCGGTGCTCCACACAGCTTCTCCAGTGTAAGGGCTTTGTGTGCCTCTGACTGCTTGTTTATGTGCAGATTGTTTGCATTTTTATCATGGCTTCACGGTGACAGCGCTGCAGTAATGGTACAGAAACATTCTGGAATTCTCAGAATGTTGCTCCATACCGGTTCCACAGATCTCTTCATTATGACATCATATTGCAGGGGGTACCTGCGGATTCTGTCCGTTAAAGTGGGAGTGGGGTTTCTCTGCGTCACCGTCTGCGCCCAGATCCTTATCCTTTTTCTCACAGAGATGGTGTTGGGTCAGGATAACCTCACTCATTTTGGATTGACCACTTTGGATTGACTTTTAAAGACTGTCAAAAATAGAAACTCCGGTTCCCCAGTTAAGCATGGCCTTTTACAGCAGACGCTGGTGCCATTTTCAGCATCATACCTTTCATTACGCGCTGACCATTGAGGTGATTTTTTTGTTTGCGCTCACATAAAAATCACCCAGAATACCTTATACTTACCTCTGATTTACTATAATGTCTGATGGCTGTAGCTGAGATCTCGGTATTTTTTAATACAGTGTTTCTGTGATAAACCGCCTTTGACTAGTCTCTGCCGCTTTAAATAACGGTGCGTCTGACCGGCCACTGCTGATTTAAATAATGGCGCAATGTCACGGCAGAGATATAGTGTCTGGAAAGGACCTGATTGGCAGGAGAGCTGAATGAAAAGTCTCTGGTGTGACTGCATGCAAATAATAGATTGTTATCAGTGTGGTTTATAGGTATCCATATAGTTCCCAGTGGGCTTTACATATACTTAAACACATACAGACGTACACACACATACGCACACACACACACACACACACACACACACACACACACACAAAATCCCCTTGCCTCTGACAGGCAGTTGCAGTGACAGTGTGACAGAGTTGGGTGGGACCGGTGCCAGGGGGTGACATCATTGTGTCTGGACTGGCGGGAAGTCCGAACATTTGCATGTGCCACGTATTGGGTCAGGAAGGCCTCATTAGGATATGATTGCTTACTGTACGCGATTATATCTACAAATACTTAAGGCCTGGCAGTGGATACTGAAAAATAGTTCATTCCTTTTATGCTCGTAAAGCCGTTAAGAAACAGTAAAATATTTTCCTCTAATAACGCTAACATTAGACACATTTATGCCTGTGTACATACGCAGTAGCGTACTGCGCTTATTGCAGCAGGCCTCTTCTTCAGTGTCCTTTTTCGCGGTGGCTTTAATTAATTTGTGTCCTTCTGTCTCTCCCCCCTCTCTCTGCGCTCCTCTTAAAATCCACTGCGCATCCCACAGCAGTTCCGCATGACAGACACCCCTAATATAATCTGCGCGTCTGAATTCTAATTTGTAGCGTCAGGATAAAATAAATAGTCGGCAGTTCATTACAGGGAGCTGCAGCTCCCGGCTCCCGGCTCCGGGCTGTGGCCGGTGATTTATGGAGAGCGCTCCGGCATTCTGCAACACATTTTTCTTCATTTATTTTTCAATTAATTTTCCTGGAAACGTCTTAATGATGTCAGAGGTGTGTGTTAATGAGGCCGGGCCAAGACGCCGACACCGGGGGCTGGGGGTCGACCAGGAGCTCAGGGTGCATTTGGGGGATCAGTGAGGCGGCCTTGACAAGGACAGAGTCAGCAACATACCCACTCCCCATCCCCCCGCACACCCACACCCCCCCCAACGCCCCCACATCCACCCCTCCCTACTGAGAGCACACACTGCCTGCCTGTCTGTTCTTCTGTCTTTTCCTTTGTCTGTCTTTCCGTCTGTTCCTCTCTCTGTTTGTCTCTTTCTGTTTTTCTGTGTCTCTTTCAGTTGTCTGTTCAACTGTCTCTCTCTTTCCCCTCTTCTGCCTTTTCCTGTCTATATCTGTCTTTTTCTGTCTGTTTCTCTTTCTTTTCCTCTGTATCTCTGTCTCTTTCTTTTCGTCTGTCTCTCATATTGTTCTTCTGTGTCTCTTTCTCTGTTCCTCTGTTTGTCTCTCTGGCTGTCTTCACCTGTCTTGCTGACAGTAGTTTCTCTTTCTTTAGTGCACTGCTTAACCCTCCTTACTGCATGTTCAGTTCCTCCACTTTCACTCTGCTCTAAGGAAGAGTTGACTAGGAGCCTGGGAGGTGTCTCTCTGTCCTCCATTTTTCTGCAACAAAATATTGGAGTCAGTGGGGAAAACAAATATCTGGCTCACAACACTGTGAAACAGGAGAAAAGCATCGTTTGCAGGTCTTTTTGAGGAGTTTTAGTCGAACCTTCATCTGTACTTACCTTTAACTTCCTGTCAAAAAAGCAGGCCTAATACACACACACAGGTCATTACACACACAGGCCTCATTTTAATCTCCTGCTGAGGTTTTACAGAGGATATTAAGTCGTCAGCGAATCAGCGGTCAGGGCTCCACGGTCAATCGGGAGAGGTTGGGATTGAGCGCCTGCCACAGCCCGAATGGATGCGGTGTAAATCACCTCGCTGGACCGCACCCACCAAGCCCAGCCAGACAGGTGAAGGTGCAGGGGTTTGGGAGTGGGGTGAGAAATGGCTGTTTCCCCAGTGAGTCCGTCACTGACCCCGGGCTAGGAGCCCTTGTCCTGATGACGGGGTCACGGAGACAGGACAGGAGGGTGTGCGTTCCTGCGTTTGACCGTGTGCATGTTTGTCTGGAGGCTTGTACTTTTCTTTGTGTTGTCTGTGTTAATGAGTGTTTGTCAGTGTGTTTATGTTTGTGTTAGTGCATGTGTGGAAGAGTGTGTCTCTCTGTGAGTGTGTCTGTGTCTTTGTGTATGTGTAGGTGTCTGTCTCAAAGTGTCAGAGTGTGTCTTCATTGTTTTTGTATTTATTGTTTTTGTGATAGTGTGTCTCGCTCAGTGTTTGTGATAGTGTGACTCTTTCAGTATGTGTTTTTTCTGACTGTATCTCAGTGTGCTGGTCTTCTTGTGTGTTAGAATGTAACAGTATGTTTCTGTTAGTGTAACAGGGTGTGTCTGTCTCAGTGTGTAGCAGAGTGTGTTTGTGTTAGCGTGTCTGTCTCAGTGTGTAGCAGAGTGTGTATGTTTTAGCGTGTCAGTGTGTAGCAGAGTGTGTTTGTGTTAGCGTGTCTGTCTCAGTGTGTAGCAGAGTGTGTTTGTGTTAGTGTGTTGGTGTCAGTGTGTAGCAGAGTGTGTTTATGTTAGCGTGTCTGTCTCAGTGTGTAGCAGAGTCTGTTTGTGTTAGTGTGTCTGTCTCAGTGTGTAGCAGAGTGTGTTTGTGTTAGTGTGTCGGTGTCAGTGTGTAGCAGAGTGTGTTCTGCACTGGTTCAGGCTGCTGCTGCCTGCCCCCTTGCCCCCCCCGCCACGTCCCTCGCTCGCCGGTGAAAGACAGAGGGAGAAAGGGAGGGGAGGCATAATTACTTATTTTAAAGGAGTGCAGCAGAATGCCTTTTGCCAAATGACTCTAATTCCAAATGGTTAACAAGATTTTGCTCTTTAATAGAGCCGAATACGTGTGACAGCAAATTGCTTTCCCATTTGCGGCCTTAATGGCTTTTCATACTTTGCACTTCCAATAAGCAGTAAACTGGGAAATGAATATTGCACACCATGTTATGATGCAAATGGGAGCCAGGTACCTTCATGCAGAAAGCTCTGATTAGATCCGTAATTTGCTTCAGTAGGACAGTTTTTTTCCCCCCCTCTCCTTCAAACTTATTTATTCATATATATTTATATCTGTTTCAAGTCTGGCCGTTTGCTTTTGGCACAGATGTGACAGTAATTTGTTTTGGTTTTACGTCAGGCGGTTTACTCGGATTTGCTTTTAAATGGAGGGCAATCATTCCTGATTGGGAAATGGCCGGACCTTGATTAGCGTGGAGGTGCTTTGGCAGGCTCGGTGACCCCTGTGATGCTGGCGTGTTTGTGCCGCTGTCTGACAGGAGCACTGTGCAGGGCTGACGTTTAAGGACTGAGGCAAAGACCCTCAACAATAACAAGATATCCAATGCAGTACTGCACTTATCCTCCCTCCAGCGGATGTTATAGAATTGGATCTTCTGAGTTCCGTACCCCTCAGAATGCGAATGGGCCAAACCGGGAAGGAGCAGGAACAGTTTTGCAGTCAGCTGTGGGAGCCAGCGTATCGATTGTCTGACGGACACTGATGAGAGATTCAGAGGCGAGAGACACCAAGGGGAAGCTGTGGGTTACTCTCTCATCTTTCCGTTGCAGCTCTTATCCAGAGCGACTTGCATGGCTTTACATATCAGCCAGTTCTGCTGCTGGATATTTACTTATGCAGGTAGGGTTTAGTACCTGGCTCAAAGGTGCAACAGCAGTGATGCACTGGGGATTTGAGCTGGCAGACACTGGGCTACAACCCCTGCTCCTTGCAGCCCTGAGTTTCCAGGTGTGTTGAGTGTATTTAGGTGTGTGTGTGTGTGTGTGTGTGTGGGTTCGGGTGAGAGGGTGTGTGTGGTTGGGTGGAGGTGGGTGAGAGGGTGTGTGTGTGTGTGTGTGTGTGTGTGTGTGTGTGTGTGCGCACGCGCATGTGTGTGCGCGCGTGTGTGTGCGCGCGCGCGTGTGTGTGTGTGTGCGCACGCACGCGTGTGTGTGTGTGTGTGGGTTCGGGTGAGAGGGTGTGTGTGGTTGGGTGGAGGTGGGTGAGAGGGTGTTTGTGTATGTGTGTGTGTGTGTGTGTGTGTGTGTGTGTGTGCATGTGTGTGTGTGTGTGTGTGTTTTCCGTGTCTCGTGCAGCAGTGTGATGTGTAGCTGCCGGCAGTGTTAGAGTCAGTGTGGCTGGATGTGCAGCGGCCTTGTATTCCTGTAAAAGCTGAGTAACCACAGCTGCGTACGCGGCTGCCGTCCACTGCGGCTGGGGTGACGCGCCCTCTGGTCTGCGGAGCGTCTGTCCGCCACGCGCAGGAAGCGAGTCACGTGACCACGCGAAAAAACCGGCTCTCTCCACGGCCGCGTCTCCATAGCAACCGCTCCTCTCCTCCCGCAGTGCTGTCCCCTCCTGCCCGCTCCTCGGCCGTGTACGTGGAATTTTCCACCATCTTTAAAGGGTCAGGGATGGGGGGGGGCGCTGAGAGGAACACTCAGGGCAGGTGTGTAGGGCAGTAACAGGCTGCGTTACAGTTACAGCCCCAGGGCGTGGCAGCATTCTGTGTAGGGGTCCTGAGTGATGTTGGTCTCAATGTGGGTTGGGCTGTGGTGTGTAGCTGGCTGACCCTGCAGGCTGTGGTGTGTAGCTGGCTGAGGCTGTCGGGTGTTTTGTCTTGATCGGTGGCATTGTAGTGTGTAGTGTGTAGTTCGGTGACACTGTGGAGTGTGGTGTGCATTTTTGTGATGGTTGGTACCAATCAGCAAAGCTGCAAGACAGGAAGAGGCAAACAACAGGAACGGATCCCTCATGGACACCACACAGTGCCCAGACGGGAAGTAACAGCTACCGTAAGCTCGAGCTACCTGCCCAGACTTTTCTGGACTGGTCTAGGTTGACCCCTCCCTCCAGTCACTGAACCCCAGCCCCCAGCCCGGTCCTTTGTGATGGGTCAGGGGTCCGAAGCTGACACACCCCAGCTTCAGTCAGCTCAGCCTGGGTCCCCCCAGCGCTTCGGTGGTTCGGCAGGATCTCCAGCCTCTCAGGACTGGAGCTGTGGCGTCCGTCACTGCATTCATCATGGGCCTCATTATTACTCCCTGCTCTGATGTTTTCACTGAATATATCACTGTTACATGTAATATCTTCAGTATTTATTATTTCATGCTCTAACCTCTCTCATGCTCTCATCAGCAAAATTATGATATACTGCATGGCCACCATGGTTTATGTTCTCAGCCCTTTCAACGCTTCAGGTCTGTGAGGCGCTTTTTTTTTTAATGGCAAATAGGCATAATGTGAATTATGCTAAAGCTGTTAAGAACGTTTGTTTTTACCTATTAAAACATGTGTTTAGAAAGATAACAACTGCCCTGGCCTGTCGAGCGTTTGAAAAAACGAGGGCGTAAAAATAGAAATTCATCTCATTGCTGATGGCTTTATGAAATGAAAACAGGGGGCGAGGGCGGTGTTGGATTTACACGGGCGCGCTGCGGAATGTCAGCGCGGTTTAATTGATTTGCCCGTGTCTGTCAGGAGAGAGTCCGCGTTATTAAAGCTGATACCGCCGCGCGTCTGACTCGGCCCGCGGATTCGCGGAGGCTGCGCTCACTGCGCCACACGGGGCCTGTTTCCGCGGTGACTGTCCCGGGCCCCTCGGGGGCGCCCCTGCTCTCAAAGCGGACAGAATCGGAGAATCGCCTCGGGCGTCCGCACCTCCCAGCATCCTGCCTCTCGGATTAGGAGGCCCCCTGTCCAAAAAATGCTTCTGGGAGGCTCGGCTTCTCCGGGGCAAATCCCAGATACCTCAGAGAGATGAGCAGGAATATAACCTGTGATGAATGCACTGTCATTGACCTTACTGCTGGGTGTCTGTGCTTCACAAAACGGTAGCCCTTCTTATGCTCACTCTCTTTTTTATTCCCATCCTTTTTGCTCATTTATATTCTCGATTTTATTCTTATTCCTATTGTCATTCTCATTCTGAGTCTCATTCTTAGTCTCATTCTTATTCTTTTTCTGATTATTATTCCTTTTTTATTCTTACTCTCATTCTCATTCTTATTCTTTTTCTTTTTCTGTTTCCTCTCATTGTCATTCTTATTCTCTTTTTTGATTTCTGTTTCTTTGTCTTTTTCTGCTGGAGTTTCCCGTTAGCGTCGCTGTCTGTTAGTATAAAGCTACCCACTGCCTGGTGCTCTTCTTTAGACCAGTGCCTTCAAGGTCAGTCACACACCTCACAACATCCTCCGTCCCTGCATTTAAACAGTCTGTTTGGTTGATTCAAACCAAAAAAAAAGCAGTCGCGTTAACGTCGGCATAAACCCTCGCGTCAGCGAAGCGGTTACACATCTCCAGCAGCTGCACACGGCCCGCCGTTCCCGTTGCGCAGTGGCGGTTCCTGTGGCTGCGACGTCCACCCCCCCAACGCGGGCGAACGATCAGACGCCCGCTTTCATTCCCTATCTGTGAAAATGGGGAAGGAAAAAAAAAAACTGCTTTTCATATTGTGCTTTGCCATTTGTAAAAAGGAAGAGTTTTAATATTTAAAACAATCCTATTAGGGAAAAATAAGAGGGGGATCATAAAAACCCCAGGAACGACTCGCTCTGCTCTAAATATTTAATGGCAGTTTGCGCACACAGCTTTACCATTTATTTTGTCTTCGTTTCGAAAAAAAAAGTGTAGGAAAAACTGACAGCCGAAAGAGTGTGCTCTTTAGTGAGTTCAGCACCATTAGCATGGCGGAGGAGCCTATTACAACCAAATGGCCTCATTTCCATGTTCACCTTCTCTGGAAATATAAAATCTCATTTTTAGGCCAAGAGAATATGATCATCAAGTCAACACACTTTGGAAGGAGTTAAACTGAAGTCAGACAAAGTCTAATGAACTATTCCTGTCACAAGTGGGGTGATCTGTCCTTGTAGAGACACGCCTGATATGCACGCACACACACACACACACACACACAACACACAGTATGACGTTCCTTCTGTTGCCTCAGTCTGGTTTCCACCTGTGTCTTTGACTCTGAATGCACAGTGTGTTTTGTCAGTGCACACACATTTATCCTTTTAACAAGCAGGAAGGCAAAAGGTCGCTTGGGCTTGCTCTTTGTCTGAAATTATTATTATTTTTTTTTTTCAGAAAGTGTTGCATCTGAAATAGGGTCATCTGTATGGTCAGTCCCTGTAACATATAGATGTTGGCTCACTGTGATTGGCTAGAATCTGTGTTGGAGTGTAAACAGAGGGGCGGGGCTTGTCCATGCCCCTCCCACTCCTGGTGACAAGAGTGGCAGAATGGGGCCAATTATAAATCACTTTAAAGCGTCTGCTGCTAATGGAGGGGAACAGGAATGTGGGAACCGTCTGTACCGGCCGTCTCCGCGGCGACTCGGCGGGGTGTCCCGGCGGCGTCGGGCGGCGGTAAGGTTTACACAGCCCCTGTCTCCGCGTCCAAACACGGCCGAGCCGCCCGCTCCACGCGGGATCCTGTGGCTAGCGTCAACATCGGCGCTGTTACAGCCTTGCGTTCCTCTGGTGTTGATCCTCACAGCGTGTGTCACAGTGCTGGCTCCGTCTCGGCCCTCGGACTGAGCCGCGCCCCTCTGGGTCCCTGCCCGTCACGGCATGAGGGACCCTTCGCCAGCCCCGGGGCCCCTGCGGCAAATTAATGAAGTCCCAACAAGGAGTTGCAGGGGCTGCGAATGATTAGTTGTGTTTTTAATGAAAGCAAGTGTGAGGTGGGAATCAGTTGAAGGCCAGGATCCTTCTTGGGGCTGTTCTCGGATCAGCTCTGACGTGGCCAATCAAATGTTTTGACTGTTTGACCATTGTTTGTGTTAATGTTGACATGGCAGAGAAAGTGTCACCAAAAGTTAATTTTGTCTTGTCTAGGAGCAGTCCCCCCCCTCGATTTTAATCTGTTGTTAAGATCCATCTTTGGATGACTGTTGTAGAGGCTCCACTGGGTCCGGAGAGGGTTTTTCGTGGGGTTAAATGCAGATTTGACCCTTGGGCACCATAAGGAGCTTATTTTATAACACAACAGCATGGTGTCTGTGCTTTCAAAGTTTAAAGCTGCCTGTCTGACTATAGAGAAACTCTATAGTGCTGCGCTAGGTTGCAAGCCTCTACCTGGGGCGTGAAGATGTTGGCAGACACAGCGCAAAGCCTTGCTGTTTGTGTGTGTACACATGTATGTGTATGTGTGCTTGCATGTGAAGGTGTGTGTGTGTGTGTATGGATGTGGATGTGTGTGTGTGCAGTTGCATGTGAAAGTGTGTGTGTGTGTGTGTGTGTGTGTGTGTGTGTGTGTGTGTGAGCGTCGGAGCCTCTGCGACGTGTCCCCTCGGGTTCCCTGCCAGAGCGTTTCCGAATAGATCTTTATTTACAGAACAGACCTGGGAAACAGCTGGTCAATCCATTTAGCCTAAGGCCACCGATTTGTTCCTATTTACTACAACACCTAAAGAAAAGCCGGGATATTTTTCCCTCTCTCTCTCCTATTGATCCGCCGCTTAGAAAATCTGCTCTGCTGTCTAAACACTATTGATCCCCTCCCCTCCGCTGTGAGTTCCCACGCCGCTGTATAAAGGGACTGGATGAATTGAAATTTCATTTCCGACAACTTGTTCCTGTTATTTTACCCTTTTCTCTCCCCCCCCCAAACCGGAGGAGACACGCGCAGGCTGGCAGGTGGGCCGGCCTTCTGCTCCATGCCAGCCCGTCTCCGGCCTGCGCCAGAGGGAGCGGGTCACATGACATCACAAGGCCGGCCCACTCTGTCTCCAATTTGAGACCCCCCCCTCCCTACACACACGCACATACATGTGCACGCAGGCATGCACACATACACACCTCACATGCAAGCATGCACACACACAGACATATACATACACATGTGCATGTACATACACACGCTCACACACGCGCGCGCACCCTCAGATGCAAGGGTACACACACGTACACACATGTTCACCCAGGCCACCAGCGCCTCCTTGTTAGAGAACTTTTCCCTGATCGTCGCGAGGCATTACCGTCATTACCGCCTCCGTTACGCGGGTGGGAGTTTGCTGGCAGGCCTCCCACTGGCCTGATGATTGATGATAGGGCGGGGGCTGGAGAGGCCAGCCAATCATGTGCGTCCTGAGCCGCTGGAGGCGGAGCTGTCAGGACGGCAGCCAGACTCCTCGATCATACGCAGCCCTACAGTGTCAGATGC
Source organism: Megalops atlanticus (assembly GCA_019176425.1). Taxonomy (NCBI): domain Eukaryota; kingdom Metazoa; phylum Chordata; class Actinopteri; order Elopiformes; family Megalopidae; genus Megalops; species Megalops atlanticus. The sequence continues at coordinate 34,812,797 of CM032885.1, forward strand.
TTCCATGTTCAGCGGGTACGGGTGACCCCAGTCGAAATTGGTTTTCAGTCTCTTCTCCCGAGCAAAACACAAGCTTTCCCTGGTGTTATCAGGAGGCAGTGGAGACGTATATTACATATTAGCATATTAATTTTAATTTTCCTCTGTTATTACATGATTCGTTTGCTGAGAATACCCAGAGTATCTTAAGCAGCTCATATTTTACCGAATGTGCAAACTTCCATAGCCGAATATTAACTTAAGTGGTTAATCTGAGCCCTGCCTCTGTCAAGGGTGAAAGAACAGTGCCCCAGCAGGGATTGGACACACAGCCTTCTGGCTGTGGCCGGGGATTGGATCTGGTGTCGGTGTGCGTAGCTGTCTCCCCATGTGACTCTCTCTCTCCTTCTCCCGCTTTCTCTCTCTCTCTCTCCCTCTCTCCCTCCCTCTCCCTCTCTCTCTCCCTCTTCCCTTCTCTCCCTCTCTCTGTCTCTCTCTCTCTCCTTCTCTCCCTCCCTCTCTCTCTCTCTCTCTCAGCTGCAGGAGAGGTCTGTGGAGGAGCGGAGGCTGCAGAGGGCGTTGGAGGAGCTGCAGGGGAGGGAGAGAGAGCGGGAGAGAGACTGCGCAGCTGTGCAGCTGCAGCTCAGCCGCACCAGGGACGAGCTCCACAGCGCCACCCGCAGGGTATGTCCCGAACTGCGGCGTCTCTTCCTCCTCTGCTTGTGTCTGTGACTGTGTGATCAGGCCAGGAAATGCAATCTCTCACACGCAGTATCAAGGCCCTGTGCCAGCTAACCTAAGTGTTCATATAATGACCTTGAAGCCGCCCAGCGTTCTGTGTTCAGGCTGCTAATGCTAATACGTATTTTATATGATTATAATCATCATCATCGTATTCCTTATTATGTTAAGTGTAATTATTACACTTATGGCCAGACGTTTATTGCTTTCCCTGGAGCCGATTTTTTTATTATTATTATTCAACAAAACCATTTTTTCCATCTAATAAATGACACTTACAGATTTCCTCTTTGAAAAAATTGAACGTGCAGTCATAAAAGAAGATGTACACACACACGCACACACACACGCACGCACACAAACAGCCCGGAGCATCTCCGCCCGCTCCTGAAAAGTGCTCGATCTGAATTGCATATCCGCCTGGAAGCGGGCTGTCATAGGCTGGATTAAGAAAAATGGACGCACAGTTTGACACAAATTGGAAAATGACTTTTGGAAAAGGGGCGCTGGTGTGGAAATGAGGGGTATTAAAATTATAAATCAGTGTCTGGGTGCGCTGGCTCGGAGAGACGGGGAGCCAGGAGGCGGACAGGCCTGAGGGGAAGGTAAGAGTTTTGGACCGGTCCAAATGGACAGGTTTAAGGCGAAGGTGAGGGTTCTGGACTGACCCAGACGGATGGGTCTACAGAGAGGATCACGGTTATGGACTGGCCCAAACAGACAGGTCTACAGAGAGGATCACAGTTATGGACTGGCCCAAACAGACAGGTCTACAGAGAGGATGATGGTTCTGGACTGCTCCAAACAGACAGGTCTACAGAGAGGATGACGGTTCTGGACTGGTCCAGACAGGCAGGTCTACAGAGAGGATGACGGTTCTGGACTGGCCCAAACAGACAGGTCTACAGAGAGGATGACGGTTCTGGACTGGTCCAGACAGACAGGTCTAAGTGGGGGGTCAGAGGTAATGAGGAGTCCTATGTGGGGCATCACTTCAGCACTCATCTGATCAGATTCATCCTCAGCGCCTCTTACACTGTCATTTGCTAATGGGCCATTTCTGAGGTGTGATATGCATTATGCATTATGCAGAGGTGTCTACTGACAGAGTACTCACGTAACTCCCCTGCATGCGTGTGTGTGTGTGTGTGCGCGTGCGTGCGTGCGTGTGTGCGCGTGTGTGTGTGTGAGATTAGTTTCTGCAGCAGGAGCGTGCAGCTCAGGAGCAGGGGGAGGAACAGCGGCGGTTGGAAGAGCGCTGTGAAAAGTTGCAGGGGGAGGTGGGCCAGCTGCAGGAACAGCTGGAGGCGGAGAGGGGAGCACTGCAGAGAGAGGTCAGTCCCTCACACACACCCGCTACCTAACAACCACACCTTCAACCACACCCACTACCTAACAACCACACCTTCAACTACACCCGCTACCTAACAACCACACCTTCAACCACACCCGCTACCTAACAGCCACACCTTCAAACACACCCATTACCTAACAACCACACCTTCAACCACACCCGCCACCTAACGACCGCACCTTCAACCACACCCGCTACCTAACAACCACACCTTAAACCGTGCTCACATATTCACCCATTCTCCCATCACACTGTCTAATGACCATATCGTCAACCACATACAAAAAAAAAATATCCTGGCATCTCTCTGTTTAACAACCACACTCACAAACATACTCATTTCCATCACAGGATCTTTAGCCGCGCACACAAACATCCTCACTACCAAATGACCACACATCCAACATATGCCAATATTCTCATTACAGTCACACTGTCTTAGCGACTGTATTTTCAGCAGACATCAACCATCCCCACAAACTCCATGCCTCTCTCTGAGACTGTGCATCAGCTGGTTCAGACAAAGAGACTACGCACACAGCTGCCCGGGGTCTGCAAACCTTGACACCAATGACGAAGCACACTAGGAGCTCGGCAGATAAAAAGATGTATGAGGCTTTGAAACCAAGAGCACCAAGTTGCCCTGCACACCTTCTAAGGTGTAGTGGAAGGCCATCTTTTCATTCCGGCAAAAAAAAAAAAACAACCACTCGACCTCTTCTTTATTGAGAATTCAAGGTGTGTATAGATATTGGTTATTGTAAGAGATGTGAGGTTAAGCGTGATATCGCCTTGGGACTGTGTACAAAGAAAGCGTTTTGAGCGGAGGGCAGTTAAACCCTGAACCCTGGAGTGCTCTGCTCCATCGCTGCCAGCCGTGACAGCCTCAGACCTGGGTGGAAGTGCTGCACTTTCAAAGCCAGACAGTAACTTCATTATAATGTTCATCCGGCTCTCCTCCCTCACCTGCTCTCTCATTTCTGTTTGCTCGAGAGCGTGCCGCGTTTTTCCTCTCTCTCTTAACTTTTCAAAGCGGGCGTCTCTGCGTCGGCAGCGAGCGGGGCTGGGGTGAATGTCAGCTCCCTCGCGGAGAGTTTCGCCAATAAAGCGGCGGGTTTGGAGGTCCGACTCCGGCGTCCCACCGCAGCGGAGCGGAGCTCAGCGCTCTCCCACACGCAGCCCCCGGCCCCGGCGTCACCCGGCCCCCGGCTCCCCAGCGTCCCGGCCTCCCTCTCAATATTCCATCCGCCTCGTCTCTCCTCTGACTGCGTCTCGTCCTTTTTAATATTGAGATATTTAGAGATGTTGCCGACGAGGGGGGTGGAGGAAGAAGCGCTTTGTTTGATCAGAGTTTCAGGCCGCACCATCCTGTGAACTTTCTCACCGCAGTTTGGTGGAAGGAGAGTTTCTGACACGCTGTTCCACAGCAGACAGAGAAGAGCCGCGCTGTCGGCCTAATGCTCAAACAACGCTAGGCTATCGCAGTGCAAGCCACTGTTGTAGCTAACGTGAGAGTTTGTTCATTTAGAATTCTGACAGAGAAGTGTGTTCACAGTTGATGCATACTGTGCACTTGCATACTTATTGATGTGTACTAAAATATTTAGTGTAAAGTATGTACTATAAAGCATATTAGCATGCAGTATGTTATTGTGGGATTTGGGACACAGCCCATGAGATGGGATGTAAAATAACAGCACGCTCTGTCCCCTCTTTATTTCAAATTCAAATTCAAATAAAAAAAAGTTTTTTTTTTTTCTTCATTTACATGTAGCTTGTGTTAAAAAAGCTATGGGCACAGATAAAATGTTCAGTAAAACAATATAACAACGAACAAAACCGAGTGAAACTGAACAGTGTCCGTACTCCCTGTGCTAAATGACACTGGATTTGTTCATTATAATAATCATTTTTTCCTGTCTAGTGCTATTGCAGAAATGTACAGACGGAGTTGCCATCTCTGCAGTTGAGTTGCATTTTTTCTCTCCTGTCTTTGTCTGCAGCTGTGTGAGAAGGAGGAAGAGCTGGAGAAGATGATGACGGAACAGAAGCAGCTGAAGGACGAGGTCGTCGCCGCAGAACGCAAGGTCCTCTCTGCAGCGTGCTGCGGTTCTGCTCTGGCCATTACCCATAATGCTGCTCACTTACTGCCAGCTGAAGTAGCGCACAGTTCCACAGCTCTGTCGCCCTCTCATATCCGCTCACATTGACTGAAAGGGTTCGAGCAATCTGTTATTATCCACAATGTAAAACAACACAGGAGCTCTTTAAGGCAGGGTGTTTGTGTCCGTGTCTCTGTATCTGCTTGTTTGTGTGTGTAACTTCATGTGTGTCTGCATGGGTGGGTGCGTAGGTGTGTGTGCTTGTGTGCCTGTTGATGTCTTTGTGTGTGTGTGTGTGTGTGTGTGTATGTAAGCTGTGTTGGGTGTGCATGCGTGTGTGTGTGTGTGTGTGTATAAGCTGCGTTGTGTGTTAGTGGCCCTGAGTTTAGCCCTGCTCCATACAGTAGTGAGAGGGACTTGCAGACGGCAGCTGGGAAAAGCCTTGTTAGCGCACGCTAACGAAACCCGGCTTATAGCCAGCGCAATCTGGAAACCCAATTAAAACGGCTCCCGGGCAGCGTTTGAGCCCAGACGGGAGCAGAGCCACATCGCTGGGACACAGGGAGGGACAGAGAGGAGAGCCAGAGGGCCAGGTCCCTCGGGGGGAGGCAGACCCTCTCACACAGGGCAGTAACAGGCACACCCCGCAATGAAAGAGCCATTTCCCATGCTTTATGGCACCCAGAAAGACCTCTCTGTGAGGTGAGTAACCCAGCGTGAGTGGTGAGCTCGGAGACAGAGTGTTTTTACAGCGCGGGCTATGTGTGCTCTGGGACGGCAATAAAGCACCGACTTCAAAGCGTGTCTAACCAGCACTTACTGCAGAGGGCCCTCCGCTAGCAGTGCGAGATTACTGTGAAAACAGTGTGGACAGCTTGATTAATACAGGCCCGCAGAGGTGCTGGGTGCAGTATATTTTCACGCTTAGCCTGGACTCCTTCGCCTCGTTCGTGTTTGTTAATATTACCATTTCACAGCGGTAGCACTTTGGCAGCTGCAACAGAAACAATATTAATAATAGTTATAATAAAATTAAAATAAAAAACAAGAGCCCCACTCCAAATTAATTCCTGAAAAGGTCAAGGTCATAAAGCAAAAGGTTTATGTGGTACACAGACTAAGTTTGATTCATAACCAGACAGTTGCAGGTTCACATCTCCTGCTGGTTTTGGTGTGTGACTGTGGTCTGGTGTGTGGTCTGGATTTGTGACTGTGAGCTGGTGTGTGGTCTTGTGTGTGTGACCGTGAGCTGGTGTGTGGCCTGGGTGTGTGACCGTGGGCTGGTTTCTGGTTTGGTTGTGTGACCATGTGCTGACCGTGGGTTGGTTTCTGCTCTGGGTGCTTGAATGTGAGCTGGTGTGTGGTCTGGATGCGTGACCGTGGGCTGGTTTCTGGTTTGGGTGTGCTGACCGTGTGCTTGACCGTGTGTGACCGTGTGTGACCATGTGTGACCGTGTGCTGGCCGTGTGCTGACCGTCTGTGACCGTATGCTGACCGCAGGCTGACCGTGTGTGACCGTGTGCTGACCGTATGTGACCGTATGTGACCGCGTGCTGACCGTGTGTGCGCAGGCGCAGCAGAGCGAGGCGCAGGCGGCTCGGCTGCAGCGGGAGGCGGAGCTGGCGGGACGCGGGAGGCGGGAGGAGTGGGAGTGGAGGGAGCGCTGCCACAGGGCCTCGGAGGAGCTGCGGATCAGGGACACAGAGCTGGAGGAGCTGCGGCGTGCCCGGGACACCGCCCTCAGGGGCCTGAAGCAGCAGGAGGAGCGGGCCCAGAGGCTGGGGGCCGAGAGGCAGAGCCTGCAGGAGGCGCTGGAGGACCTGGAGTCCCGGGTACGAGGGGCGGGGCCATCGCGTCCGGTCCAGGGGTCTCACAAAGTTCTGTCTGTTCTAATCCAGGATCAGTTCAGGCTGCTCCCCTGCAGAGAAAAGGAGGGGCTAGTCTTTCCCTTCTTGTTGTGAAGAGTTCCCTTGGAATGTGATAGGCTTGGATACGTCATCTTTTTGAAGGAAGAAAAATCTGTGCCATTCTGATTGGCTGCCTAAAGTTTTCAGCCTCGAACCTCTGACTATCCAGGGGCTGGTGTTAATCTAGGAAGGGATTTTAACCCTTAACAACATTCTAAACCCATTGTATACTGTAGTTCAGCCCCCACCCCCCAATACACACCACTGCCGGTCATCTCCCTGTGTGAGGGTCTCTCTTCTCCTGTGCCAGGTAATGCAGCCAGGTGTAGTTTACTTTCAGCAATCACAGATACCCACAGCCCTGTATTTTCAGTCGAAAGCACAGTGTTTCCTCATGTTAACTGGGGAAGTGTTTGGAAAAACAGGGAGAATAAGGGCTTTGTGGACATAATTATATGTAATTTACAAGAATTTCTGCAAACCTGAATAACAGCTTCAACAGAAGGGCATGAAACCCAAGATGTCTAATTTTCCATGAAATGGGAGACGCGGGGCAGGATAAACCTCAGCTCCAGCCCTGACTCCTTCCGGCAGAAAAATCGCACAACTAGAGATTTGTTCATTACACGAGAAAATTAAAAAATGGGACGGAATGTTTTTACCTTTTGGTAATTCGGTTGCTTTGAAGTGGATTCACTAAATGCTTGGTTTCTTTTCTTCCTCCTGTAAAAACCGCATGCTGTTTTTTATGAAGTTCAGCCCAAAGCAGGGAACCTTCAACCACCATTATGGTGCAATAAAATACAAACTGTAGCTGTCACTGGTTTTATGACATCACTTCCTGTTCCCGCAGCTGGCCCAGCGAGAGGAGAGGACGGCGGCCCTGGCCGCGGAGGCGGGGTCTCTCAGAGCGAGGCTGCAAGCCCAGTGCGACGACGCCCACACTCTCCGCCAACAGCTGCTCAGCTCCCAGGATGCACTGCAGCAGGTGACTGCTGAGCTGAGGACCTGCAGGACGCAGATGGAGGAGCAGGTGTGAGAGAGACGAAGCCTCACCTTTTTCATCGTTTTATTTATTTCAGTAATCTTCTTTTCCTGTTGTTTGAGTTATGAGAGTGTTGAAAAACATCTGCAAAGTCACCTTTTCTGAATGAGAGTATACGCTGTGTGTGTAGTTGTAGTGAGTATGAGAGTATACTGTATGTGTTGTTGTGAAAATGAGAGTGTACTGTGTGTTGTCGTGAATATGGGAGTATACGCAGTGTATAGTAGTAGTGAGTATGAGAGTATACACTGTGTGTTGTATTTGTTGCTCTACAGGATGCCCAGAACGTGGAGCAGGTGGAGGAGATCCAGGCAGAGCTGGTTCAGCTTCAACAGCAGTACACCACCTGCTACAGCCAGGTACCTGAGCCGGCTCTCACACACCTGCTACAGACAGGTACCTGAGCCGGCTCTCACACACCTGCTACAGACAGGTACCTGAGCCAGCTCTCACACACCTGCTACAGCCAGGTACCTGAGCCGGCTCTCACACACCTGCTACAGCCAGGTACATTTACATACATTTATCCATTTGGCAGACGCTTTTATCCAAAGTGACTTACATAGGTTACCGTTCCTTACAACTTTATACAACTTTATTACATCCATTTATACAGCTGGATATTTACTGAGGCAATTGTGGGTTAAGTACCTTGCCCAAGGGTGCAGCAGCAGTGTCCCCAGCGGGGATCGAACCGGTAACCTTTCAGTTATGAGTCCTGCTCCTTAACCGCTATGCTACACTGCCGCCCAGGTACCTGAGCCAGCTCTCACATACCTGCTACAGCCAGGTACCTGAGCTCTCACACACCTGCTACAGCCAGGTACCTGAGCCGGCTCTCACACACCTGCTACAGCCAGGTACCCAGGATGTGGTGTGTGTGTGTGTGTGTGTGTGTGTGTGTGTGTGTGTGTGTGTGTGTGTGTGTGTGATGGAGGTGTTTTTCTCTGCAGCTGGTGCAGGAGGAGCAGGCAGTCTCCAGGCTGAAGGAGGAGCTGGGGGAGGTGGGGGTGCAGAAGGAGAATCTGGCCTCTCAGGTGATGGAGCTCAGCGCAGAGACCCAGAGACTGCAGCAGGAGCTGGAGCGGCTCTCAGAGAAACACAAGGCGGCCCAGCAGGAGGTAACCCATCACCCCCAACCTCTCCCTCCCTAACCCCTCACTCCCTAACCCTTCACCACCTAACCCCTCACCCCTTCACTTTTGTAATTCAGAGTCACACAGACCACTATTATCACTCACATTTTACTTACATTATACGATCATGTTCTTAACAAAGGAACTGTCACACAGAGTTCCTTTCACAGAGAACAGGCCACAATCACAAGAGGTACAACACGAAGTGGGTTGGAAAAACAAGAATAATGAGGAAGGGAGAACAGATCTGCCAGAATCACAGTATTAAAATCAAAGGGATATTTTGAGCTATGCTGGTTTGTAAGCAAAGAGATGCCCTGCTACTGTAGCTCTTTGTTTTATGAGTTTTATGTAAGATTCTCTGTTATACAGTGCCTCACTTTTGTAGTCTGTACTTTTGTAGTCTGATGTTCTGTTGTGTGCTTGAGATGAGGGGTTACAAAGGCTGCATACAGTCCTGATTTTTTGTACAGTAACTGATTTTGATTGAAAGCTGTCATGGTCACACAGGTGGTCAGCAGGGATGAAACCATCCTGAAGCTGACAGCTGATCTGAGGACAGCCCAGGAGCATCTGAAGGCAGCACAGGAGGAGGTGAGGCTGCCCTCTGAACCCTATATATCATTCACAGGTCCCCACGCTCATATCAACACAACTGTCAAGTTAGTAACTGAACCCCAGGAAGCCAACATGGCCGTGCTCATTCACTGAACCACACTCTCGCAGTATGATCATTCTGAATACCTTGACTTCACTCTTGCCGCATGGAGTATGATGTTCTCTGTTCTTCTGTGTGTGACATGCAGATTTGAGCCTTGCGAGGCCTAGCTGCTAAGCCTGGCACAGAAGTAGGCCATGGGAGGGGTTCACCAGCACTATGTTTGGCCTCCTAGCACAGAACAGGAGGGGCCCTGCTCTATAGGATGGGAGAGCTTCATGTGTGACACATGAATGTTGCATGGCTGAGAGTGTGATCATGGGAAGGTAGCACTACAGGAGGGTCTACACCGTGAAATTCCACCACAGAATTCTCCCAGAACCCCAAAAAAGCCAACAACAGCCCTGATTGGATCTCCCAGAATCCAAAGTCATTTTCTAGATCTCTGATTGGTTCTCGCAGGAGGAGGAGTCTTCCAGGGCTCTGATTGGATGTAACCAGAGTCAACTCAGGGCAATGGCTGGTCTCTCTATTCTAGCATGTTGCCGGTTGCCTGGAATCCAGATCGGCCTGCTTTTCCTATTCCCTGCCAGCCTTCGCCTTTGAGTTTCCAGCTGAAAACAAAACTTTTGAGGCCTTGTGTCAGTCGAGCGCTGTCCCAGGTGTGGGTTTATTTATTCATTTTTGACTGGTCAGGCATTAGTTTGCCCGAGTGTCCTTGTTTGTTATAAATCGGGACAGCGCTGTCACTTCAATGCAGCCAGGATGTTTTGAGTTCCTTGAAAGATTTTTTTTTTCTTTATTTTATTTCTGTGTTTTTTTTTTTTTTTCACTTGCAGGGCGAGTGAAGCCCTCGAACCCGTTGAGCGGCGTGGTGCTGTCATTAGCATGCTGCCCGCGTTATCTGCAGAATACTTACGAGCGCAGGCCAAATGTTTGTGATGTTATTTATTTATGTCGCCCTCTCAATTATTCATTTGTTTATTTATTCATGGCAGAACCAAATGCGTTTGGAAAATTCATTTTTGCTGAAGGGCACGTACACCCCCTCCATGAAAGGGGGTGGGGGTGTGCGGGGGGGGCGCATCAGGCTTGTTAGTAATTGCCCTGTGTGACTTTCCCCAGCCTTGCAGGGAGATGTCGTCATTTTAATCCCGGGGAGCGGATGAGGAGAGAGGGACACGGAGAGGGAGGGATACAGTGTGTGTGTGTGTGGGGGGCTGATATAAGTTTATTACTCCCTCTTTTTTCGCTGATTCTCTTAAAAACTTCCCGTTGAAGGGGGCAGGATGCTCTCTCCAGGCCTCTGCCCCTGGGCTGCCTTTGTGTTCTGCTTGTTCTTCAGTAATTGGGAGTAGGATGTGGTTTATTACCTGCTCTACACACACGACCATGGCTGTGAGAGGCCTTCACTGAATGTTCAGCTGTGAGTGTGGGAGGTGACAGTGACTCCATGCTGTGTGGTGACAGTGACTCCGTGCTGTGTGGTGACAGTGACTCTGTGATATGTGGTGACAGTGACTCCGTGCTGTGTGCTTTGTAAAGCTCTCAGGCCAGGTCCAGGAGGTGCAGGAGCGAGCGGAGGAGGTGAAGGCCCTGCAGGAGGAGGTGGAGAGACTGCGGGAAGCTGTGAGCCAGAGGGAGGCCACCATAGCAGAGGAGCAGGAGAGAGCGACACAGCTCCAGCAGGAGAGAGACAGCCTGAGAGCTCAGGTAAAACACACACACACACACATTTATTCTCACGCACACACACACACACTCACTCATGCATGTGCACACACACACGCACACACACATTCATTCTCACACACACACTTACACATGCACATACACACACCACACCCATACACACACAGTCTCTCAGACAGACACACACGCGCACACACACACACTTCAAATCATCCTGGGTCAATCTGTGCACAGAAAGGTTGTGCTCGGAGACCCCTTTCATGCGCTTACTGAAGCAGAGCAGCTGCTGGCCTGTGAGCTCATCCAGTAGCAGGATCCATATGTCTGCACCTGGGAAGGCCAGGCCACAGAGTAACAGGGCTACCCGCGTGCGTTCAGCGAGGTCGAGGGGGTGTGCTGGAGTGGGCACTGCTCACTGGGGTGTCTGCAGGAGGGTTGAAAAACCCAAAACACGAAGCATCTCCCAGAGGCGGCGTTTTGCTCAGGACGGCAGACAGCGGCAGACCGGCGCACGGCGGCGGAATGCTAATTAGCGCGGTTTAATACGGAGCGCCTCGCTCCCGGCCCCGCTCCTCAGCTACTTTTTAATCTTGTTTACGCTCCTTAATTGTTTTGCAGTGTAGCTGCTTTTTTAATTGGATGAGATTGATTAAATTGCATCGATTCTGCATCCTCAGTAAATGAAACGCTAAAACCCCCCTCTGCTGTTTTTCAGTCTCCGTGCCCCTCCTTTCACTCACCTGGTGGCGGTGGCGGGGGGTCTGTGAGGGGGTGGGGGGATGGGGGGTTATGTGGGGAGGGAGGGGCGCTTTTCACAGTGAGATAAAGGGGTTCTTCTTACTGTGACAGCAGCATAGTGACACCGGTTTGGTGAGTTTGCATAGACGTGTCCTTCCTCCTGTTGTGCTGATAGATTTGGTTTTTTTTTCGGCAGAGCCGGTGACCTCTCGGCTCGCACCCCGCGGTTCCGGTCGCACGTCGGTTTGTGCTTCTGAGCGAGAGCGCGCCGTGCGTGACCGTCGGCGGTCCGTCCTCGAAACGGCCGGCCTGCCGTTTAACGCCGAGCCTCGCTCCCCGACCCGAGTTTGTTTAATTTTGATTGATGACTCTGTTTATCCTCCACTCCCACTCCCCCCCGGCCCCCTCCCTCCCTCCCACCCACCCCACCCCCCCACTATGAAAATGATATTAGAAACAAAATGAGATTTGAAATTTCATGTTTGACAAGCGCCTTGATGAAAGGGTTTCATTGCTGGGCCCGATCCATGGAAATTTTATGCTAATAACAGTGCTGGCCAAGCGATCTAGCTGAAAATTAATCAGTGGCAAAGCAGGGGAGAGAGAGAGGAGAGAGAGAGAGAGAGAGAGAGAGAGAGAGTTCGGCCGCTCCATAAACATCCCCCCCACACCCCACAGACCCCCTCCCCGCTCTGAATCTCATCAGCTATCGCCATGGGGTGTTGTCTGTGTGATGAGGTTAGCGGAGAAATAGGGAGTTAGAAAATGATAGCGCAGCTTAGCCGTGATTGATTCAGTAATTTATGCAGCAATGCAGCAGGCCGCGGTAATATGGATTAGCCGTTTCCCCCTGCCGAAAAGCCCTCTTCAGCAGCGGGACGATGGCCGGCCCCCTCCGCCCCGCTCCTCGCGTTTTATTTATCCTCTCGGTCCGTCTGGGGGTGTTTTCATTTATTTCCCCGCGTCTGGGTAAATATCTGACTGGTTTTACATTCCCGGGTGGGCGAAAATCCATCAGAGACCCGGAGCTCACAGCCACCCCCTGCCCGCAGAGATATCAATCCACTGCCTAATGGAGTCATTATCAGTTTCCTCCCTTTTAAAATGGCACAATTAGTGCTGTGTCTGTAATGATCTTTACGGGGCGAAAAGACAACTGATCTGTTTGGTTTTTTTTTTCCCCCTGCCGTACCATGCTGAGATTCCACTCACAGCCACCCCGAAGACAAAGGCAAACCGCAAAACGGCACCAGCCTCTTCTCTTTTTTCCCCAGCCCATTACAAGCCTGTGAGATTTATTGCTCGCTCCCCGCGAGACATCTGTTCCACAGCGTCTTATTTTTGTAATGCGTCATCAGCCAGGGGGAAAAATAATATTATCCCATCACAGATATTGCGCTCTTGAGTCTAAAACTCTAATGTGGAGTTTGTGTCATTAAGCAGCCAGAGAGGAGCTTCAGGGGAGAGAGATGGAAGCGGGTCCATCAGTCCCTCCGTCTGTGCGTCTGTGTGTGTGTGTCTGTGTGTGTGTGCGTGTGTGTTTGCGCGCGTGTGTGCATGTGTGTGTGTCTGTATGAATGTGTGCTTGTGTGTGTGTGTGTGTGTCTGTCTGTCTGTGCGTGTGTGTTCCTGTCTGTGTCTCTCTGTGTCTGTGTGTCTGTGCATCTGTGTGTGTGTGTGTCTGTATGAGTGTGTGTGTGTCTGTATGAGCGTGTGTGTGTGTGTGTGTGTGTGTGTGTGTGCCTGTATGAGTGTGTGTGTGTGTGTGTGTCTGTCTCTGTATGAATGTGTGTGTGTGTGTGTGTGTGTGTGTCTGTCTCTGTATGAATGTGTGTGTGTGTGTGTGTGTGTGTCTGTCTGTGTCTGTATGAGTGTGTGTGTGTGTGTGTGTGTGTGCCTGTATGTCTGCGTTTGTGCCTCTGCCCTCCTGCTGAGCGCCGGCTTTGTCTCCCTCTCTCCTGCGTGCTGCACTTCAGTGTGAGAGCCAGCAGGGGGTGCTGAGCGAGCTGAGAGGGGAGGTGGAGCGGCTGCAGGTGGAGGCGGGGGCTCAGGGGGAGCGCTGGGAGGAGGAGGTGCGGGGCCTGTGGGAGGAGCTGCAGGAGGCGCAGGCCCGGGTCCAGCAGCACCGCGAGAGCGCCGAGCAGCTCCGAGCCGAGCTGGACCGGGCCCAGACGCAGCAGAGAGAGACAGAGGAGCAGGTGGGAGCCTCACTGAGAACTCCGCTACGTTACACTGCACTCCCCCTTTCACATTAACACTCCTCAGAGTTAAAGTGTGCTTCTGTCTGACTGTGAGGCTGTCTAGGAGTGTTAGCCCCACCCTCTCTTAGTGTATGTGTGTTTATGTGTACTACCTGAGTGACTGTGTGTTTGTGTGTGTGTTCGTTCAGGCTACACTGTGTGGTTTTGCATGCGTTTGTGTATTACCTCTGTGTATGAATGAGTATCCGTTTATATGACTCTATGTGTATGTCAGTCCAAGTGTCTCAGTGCATGGGGCAGTGTGTTTTATGTAGATGTGTTAGTACCAGCCTCTCCCCTGTTTGAGTGTGTGTGTATGGATATGCATGAGCATGCGTGTGTGGATATAAGTACATGTGTTTGTTACTGTGTGAATATACGTGTGTGGTTTGCACCAGTCTCTCACTCTCTCTGCAGTCAACTCAGAGACAGACCAAGCTGCTGTCCCAGGAGGCGGAGCTAAGCAGACTCAGGACTGCCCTCCGGGGGGCAGAGTCAGAGGCCGCAGACACGGAGGCCCGCCTCCAGGTCCTGTCCGAATCCCTGGACGTCTCCAGGCAGAAGTACCAGACCTGCCTGGGCAAGGTCACCGAGCTGGAGGGCACTCTGCAGGCCAGGGAGCGGGAGCTGGAGGAGGCGAGGGCACAGGTCAGCCGAACCGCCTCGCAGGGTCGCCTCTGTCTCTGTATGAGGGCCTCCCGGGCCCCACATGGGTCACCAACCACAGGAAGGGGGTCAGGCCCAGATCCCGTCAGGTTTGGGGAAAGAAAATGTCTGTTGACCTGAATATTGGTCAATTTTAATGTCATGCTCTGGTGACGTAATCACAAAGCATACAGAGGGGCTTAGTATAGGGGCTTATCCAGGGCTGCTTAAATAGCTGATATTTTTACATGTATGTACAGTGTCTGTGTGTGTGATCCGTGTGTGGCTGTGGGCAGCAGTGACCGTGTGCTTCGTCGGGCCTGATTCCCAGGTGAGCTCTCACAGCTGTGTGTTCCCCGCAGGTGTCGGAGCGTGAGGACCAGGCCCTGCGGCTGCGTGCGGAGGTGGCGGTGTTGCACAGCGACCTGCAGACGCACCGTGCGCAGCTGGAGAGCGGGGACGAGGCGCTGGGCGCCCTGAGCCAGCAGCTGCAGGAGCTGCAGCGGGAGCTGCAGGACAGCCGCAGACACGCGCAGGAGTGCGAGCAGGTCATCGGCACCCTGAGGGAGACCTGCGCAGAGCTGCGCAGACAGGTCAGTACAGCTGCGCAGGAAGGTCTGTCCAGCTGCGCAGGCATGTCAGTACAGCCGTGCAGACAGGTCAGTACAGCTGCGCAGACAGGTCAGTACAGCTGCGCAGGAAGGTCTGTCCAGCTGCGCAGGCAAGTCAATACAGCCGCGCAGATAGGTCTGTACAGCTGCGCAGACAGGTCAGTACAGCTGCGCAGGAAGGTCTGTCCAGCTGCGCAGGCATGTCAGTACAGCTGTGCAGACAGGTCAGTACAGCTGCGCAGGAAGGTCTGTCCAGCTGCGCAGGCATGTCAGTACAGCCGCGCAGATAGGTCTGTACAGCTGCGCAGACAGGTCAGTGCAGCTGCGCAGGAAGGTCTGTCCAGCTGCGCAGGCATGTCAGTACAGCTGTGCTGAGATGTTTGTCCAACTGTGCAAACAGGTCTGTCCAACTGCGCAATGAGGTCTGTCTAACTGAGCAGATAGGTCAGTATAGCTACAGACAGGTTTTTCCCAATACTCAGACAGGTCTGTCCAGTTGCACAGACAGGTCTGTCTTACTGCGCAGAGAGGTCAGTCTGTCTGCGCAGACGAGTCATTCCCAATACGCAGGCAGGTCTGTCCAACTGTGCTGACAGGTCAGTCCCGCTATGCAG
>CM032885.1:34830758-34888258 GCA_019176425.1 Megalops atlanticus
GCACCCGCTAACACTCACGCACACGCATGCACAAGCACGCACACACACGCACACACACTCTCACATCACAGACACACACACATGCACACTCTTAAACCTCATCCACTGTGTACAGTTTTTAGCCCTTTTATTGATTTAGTCTTTGCAAAAAATGAAAAAAATTGAGTAAAATGGCAGCTGAATGATTGGGTAGTAGGTTAATTAGGGTCTTTACAGAGTGTGACTTGTCCCAGTTACAGTACTGTTGTCTAGGTATGCTCCTTATTAAGCCAACGCATGCTATTTTGGAAATGCATGGGGCAACAGACATAAACAGAGTAAACCAGGCTGTCAGGCCATGTAAAGATCTGTGATGCTGGCCTCCTCCCAGCAGAGGGCGCTGTGACAGACGTGTGATGGTGGTGTGTCCCCAGGGGCTGGCCCGTGCTGTGGAGCAGTGCGCCCAGAGCAGCCAGGAGCTGAGCGACTGTCAGAGGGAACAGCGGCAGCTCAGGGAGGAGGTGTGCCGGCTCTCAGAGCAGAGAAACTGCAGCCAGACAGGTGAGGGAGAGCACCTGGGGTATACCTGTCTCTACAGAGAGCACCTGGGACAGAGAGCACCTGGGGTATACCTGTCTCTACAGAGAGCACCTGGGGTATACCTGTCGCTACAGAGAGCGCCTGGGACAGAGAGCACCTGGGGTATACCTGTCTCTACAGAGAGCACCTGGGGTATACCTGTCGCTACAGAGAGCGCCTGGGACAGAGAGCACCTGGGGTATACCTGTCTCTACAGAGAGCACCTGGGGTATACCTGTCTCTACAGAGAGCACCTGGGGTATACCTGTCACTGCAGAGAGCACCTGGGGTATACCTGTCGCTGCAGAGAGCGCCTGGGACAGAGAGCACCTGGGGTATACCTGTCTCTACAGAGAGCACCTGGGGTATACCTGTCTCTACAGAGAGCACCTGGGGTATACCTGTCTCTACAGAGAGCACCTGGGGTATACCTGTCACTGCAGAGAGCACCTGGGGTATACCTGTCGCTGCAGAGAGCGCCTGGGACAGAGAGCACCTGGGGTATAACCTGTCTCTACAGAGAGCACCTGGGGTATACCTGTCTCTACAGAGAGCACCTGTCTCTAGAGAGCGCCTGGGACAGAGAGCACCTGGGGTATACCTGTCTCTCCAGAGGCACCAGGGGTATACCTGTCTCTACAGAGAGCACCTGGGGTATACCTGTCACTGCAGAGAGCACCTGGGGTATACCTGTCGCTGCAGAGAGCACCTGGCAGTGTACCTGTGTACAGTCACTACATAGAGCACCTGGCGGTATATCTGTATAGTGTACCTGTGTACAGTCACTCCATAGAGCGGTACCCTTTGACCGCGCACATCTCTGACTGTATTTCTTGTACCATGGCTGATGTGTATGTGTACTTCCTGTGATGTGACTGGTGTATGTGTGTGTCTGCGTGCGCGTGCGTGTGCGTGCGTGTGTGTGTGCATGCGCAGAGGTGTTGCGGCTGCAGGAGGAGGTGCGGCAGCTGCAGGCGGAGGTGGTGGCGGAGGTGCAGCGTGGTCAGGCGGAGGTGAGCATGCTGGAGCAGCGAGCAGCTCGGCTGGAGGAGGACCTGCAGGCCGCCCTCAGGCAGTGCGCCCAGAAAGAGCAGGTACTGACACAGAGAGCAGGTACTGACACAGAGAGAGCGGGTACTGACACAGAGAGAGCGGGTACTGACACAGAGAGAGCAGGTACTGACACAGAGAGCGGGTACTGACAGAGAGAGCGGGTACTGACACAGAGAGAGCGGGTACTGACACAGAGAGCGGGTACTGACACAGAGAGAGCGGGTACTGACACAGAGAGAGCGGGTACTGACACAGAGAGAGCAGGTACTGACACAGAGAGCGGGTACTGACAGAGAGAGCGGGTACTGACACAGAGAGCGGGTACTGACACAGAGAGCAGGTACTGACACAGAGAGCGGATACTGACACAGAGAGCGGGTACTGACACAGAGAGCGGGTACTGACACAGAGAGAGCAGGTACTGACACAGAGAGCGGGTACTGACACAGAGAGCGGGTACTGACACAGAGAGCGGATACTGACACAGAGAGAGCAGGTACTGACACAGAGAGCAGGTACTGACACAGAGAGCGGGTACTGACACAGAGAGCGGGTACTGACAGAGAGAGCGGGTACTGACACAGAGAGAGCAGGTACTGACACAGAGAGCGGGTACTGACAGAGAGAGCGGGTACTGACACAGAGAGAGCGGGTACTGACACAGAGAGAGCGGGTACTGACACAGAGAGCGGGTACTGACACAGAGAGCGGGAACTGACAGAGAGAGAGCAGGTACTGACAGAGAGAGAGCAGGTACTGACACAGAGAGCAGGTACTGACACAGAGAGCGGGTACTGACACAGAGAGAGCGGATACTGACACAGAGAGCGGGTACTGACACAGAGAGCGCAGGTACTGACAGAGAGAGCGGGTACTGACACAGAGAGAGCAGATACTGACACAGAGAGCAGGTACTGACACAGAGAGCAGGTACTGACACAGAGAGCAGGTACTGACACAGAGAGCAGGTACTGACACAGAGAGCGGGTACTGACACAGAGAGAGCGGGTACTGACACAGAGAGAGCGGGTACTGACACAGAGAGCGGGTACTGACAGAGAGAGAGCGGGTACTGACACAGAGAGAGCGGGTACTGACACAGAGAGAGCGGGTACTGACACAGAGAGCGGGTACTGACAGAGAGAGAGCGGGTACTGACAGAGAGAGCGGGTACTGACACAGAGAGCGGGTACTGCCAGAGAGAGCGGGTACTGACACAGAGAGAGCGGGTACTGACACAGAGAGAGCAGGTACTGACACAGAGAGCGGGTACTGACAGAGAGAGAGCGGGTACTGACACAGAGAGCGGGTACTGACACAGAGAGAGCAGAGAGCAGGTACTGACAGAGAGCGGGTACTGACAGAGAGAGCGGGTACTGACACAGAGAGCGGGTACTGCCAGAGAGAGCGGGTACTGACACAGAGAGCGGGGAACTGACAGAGAGCGGGTACTGACACAGAGAGAGCAGGTACTGACACAGAGAGCAGGTACTGACACAGAGAGAGCAGGTACTGACACAGAGAGCGGGTACTGACACAGAGAGCAGGTACTGACACAGAGAGAGCAGGTACTGACAGAGAGCGGGTACTGACACAGAGAGAGCAGGTACTGACAGAGAGCGGGTACTGACACAGAGAGAGCAGGTACTGACACAGAGAGCAGGTACTGACACAGAGAGAGCAGGTACTGACAGAGAGCGGGTACTGACACAGAGAGAGCAGGTACTGACACAGAGAGCAGGTACTGACACAGAGAGCAGGTACTGACAGAGAGAGCGGGTACTGACAGAGAGAGCGGGAACTGACACAGAGAGCGGGTACTGACAGAGAGAGCGGGTACTGACACAGAGAGCGGGTACTGACAGAGAGAGCAGGTACTGACAGAGAGAGCGGGTACTGACAGAGAGAGCGGGAACTGACACAGAGAGCGGGTACTGACAGAGAGAGAGCAGGTACTGACAGAGAGAGGCGGGTACTGACAGAGAGAGCGGGAACTGACACAGAGAGCGGGTACTGACAGAGAGCAGAGAGAGCGCCTCCACAAAGTGCGTTATTTTAACCTTACACACCTCTACACAGTGCGTTATTATAACCTTACTTCTACACAGCGTGTTATTATAACCTTACCTCCACACAGTGCGTTATTATAACCTTAGACACCTCCACTCATTGCGTTATTATAACCCTTCACTCACACCTGCACACAGTGCTTCCTAAAGCCTTACACTGACCTAATGGTGACTCATTGCTGAGTCATATGGACTGATGAAACATCCTGTTAAACAACCAATTTTAAATTGGCTCGGTCCTGTAATTGGGTTTGAATGTGAAAGTCTTGACTGATGTGGACGCTGTTGAGGGCAATTCTGATTGGCTGGCTGAAGTTGTCAGTGGAGTGGCTCAGAGCCCTGGTTGCTGGTGACTCTCTGCTGGTGTCGTCAGGGGAACGGAATGTGGTCGTGACTGTTTGTGTGTCACAGGCTGTGCAGAAGAGGGACTCCCTGCTGCGGAGGTCAGAGGCCGACCTGACGGAGGCCCGCGAGGCGATCCGAGGCAAGGCGGCGGAGGCAGAGAGGCAGGCCACGCTGACCCGGGGGCTGGAGGCCGACGTGCAGAGGCTGAAGAGAGAGAGCCGTCAGAGGGAGAAGGAGTGCACCGCCCACAGGGCGGAGCTCCTGCAGCTGAGGGAGGAGCTGAAGGAGGCGCACACTCGCTGCAGGGACACAGGTGAGAGACGCGGTGAAACATCAGCTTACACACCTGAAACTGGAGCACAGGTGTGTAAGCTGTATAATGTCAGCTTACACACCTGAGACAGGAGGACAGGTGTGTAAGCTGTATAATGTCAGCTTACACACCTGAGACAGGAGGACAGGTAAGGCTGCTGCACAATGTCAGCTTACACACCTGAGACAAGAGGACAGGTGAGACCGCTTACACACCTGAGAGGGAAGTCGATCACACACCTGAGACTGGAATACAGGCAGTACAGAGACTCAGTAAAATCTTCTGTAGACTTAGTAAAGACCCCTGGTTAAACACTTAACCAAGGAACATGACATTTCATGGGAAATAGCAACTATGCCTGTAGGTAATGTCCTTTTTTGCAACAAAATACACCTGTAATTTGATAAAGAATGTGTAACACATACAGTTTTATGAAATACAGTCACGGGGTAAGGGCATCTACTGCACAAACATCATAAAGTAACACTCATGAGGGTCACTGCTGACTGCATGCAGATTGTGGAAGAGGGGGAGTCAGGTTCCCTGGAGTTGGTTTTGTCATGTGCCATTGTCTGTTCCGACATGAGGAAGAGGGAGAGCAATTAAAAAGGGGAGAGCGGCAGGGAGGAGAGGGTGCACAGCGGTGATGGCAGAGCGGCTGTTTAGCCGGCCTGCCTGAGGGCTGGCTTTAATAAGCTTTGTGAGCCGGTCACCTGTCCACGTGCAGCTCCGGCGAGGCGTCTGCCGTGAAAAGGCTCATCAATTCAGTGCCCCAGGGCCCTGTCACACTGCAGAGAGGAGAGGCAGGGGCCTGCAACACGCTTTCAGCACGGGGGCAAGGATCAGACGAGGACAGCACTCTGACACACACACGCATACACACACTCACTCACACACACACACACACGCATACACACACTCACAGACACACACATACACGCATACACACACACACACACACATACACACATACACGCATACACACACACACTCACAGACACACACACACACTCACAGACACACACACACACACGTATACAAGCGCACACACACACACACACACACACACACACTCACACACTCACAGACACACACACACCTACATACGCACACACGCACATATGTATACACACACACATACACACACATACGCACACTCACATACACACACACGCACGCATACACACACGCACGCATACACACACACGCATACACACACGTGCACACACACACACGTATGCACACACACACACGCATGCATACACACACGCACGCATACACACACACGCATACACACACGCACGCGCGCACACACACACGTATACACACTCACACACACGCATAAACACACACATACACACACACACACACATATACATACACACACACGCATACACCTACATACGCACACACGCACATATGTATACACACACACATATACAAACACACGCACACTGACGCACACACACATACACACACGTATACAAACACACACACACATATGCAAACACACTCACACTGACACACATGAACATACACACGCATACGCATACGCATACACACACACACACACACACACACACACACACACACGCTCACTCACTCATTCAAAAAGGGTTCAGCCAAGGACAGGCCGAATCAGCACACCTGAGCGCACTCACTCACTCACACCCACAGATCAGCTGAGGACAGGCCATATGAACCCACATACCATAGACTCAATCAATACTAATCTGTATGCATGCACGCGCATGCACACACCACGGACAAGCACAGGAGCAGAGGCATGCCAGCTCTATCCTTTCACTGTGTGTGAGTGTGTGTCTGCATGTGTGCGTGCATGTTTTTATGGCCTTGACTGGTCTTTGTGTGTGTGTGTGTGTGTGTGTGTGTGTGTGTGTGTGTGTGTGTGTGTGTGTGTGCGTGCGTGCGTGCACGCGCTATATGTACTCATAGCTAGGGATGCTCTCCAGGCTGTTCCATTCAGACATTACTGGTGACTAATATAATCTGGGCTGTGTGGACGTGTCTGTATAGCACTGTTATAGTCAGGGCAGCCTAAGCTAAAGTCTGGAGTACACTGGGATCTGCTTTGAGACAGCTCAGAGCTGTCAGAAGCCACACTGCACACTTACTTCCCCACAATGGTGGTCCACTGGTTGCGAGCTTCACTTAGGGACGTAGGACAGGAGCAGTACTTTGAGTTCACCTTAGCGAATCATTTCCCATTTATAGTGAGCATCACTCCGTCAAGTGTTCTCTCGAAGGATTCCAGGGAAGCTTTTCCATGCATTATTAACTCTGTGTGAATAAATACTCCAGTGTGAATGCAAAGTGTACCAGTTTCTACCTGTGTCCACTCGTTCTGTTGACAGAACTTAGGCTGAGAAAACTTCTGCCATCCACCTTGTTAATTCCTTGTCAGTTTTTTCATTTGGTGATCAATTTTTAATTATACAAGTCATCACAACAATCCCATTCAGGTGATGTTTCCCTCACTCAACCCTTTTAAGGTTTTAAAAACTTCAGTCAAAGCCCCTAAGCCTCCTTTTTTGTTAGACTGTAAAAGACGTTATCCACCTCTTGAGATGATGTCTGTACTCATAAGTCATCTGTTAAAGACCTGGGACTAGTCTTGTTGCCCTACTCTGTGCTTGATCATTAAAGTGAAGGGATTGCTGCATTGGCATTGTCAGTGGTGGACTGATGTCATTGGCCGTGTGTGTGTGTGTGTGTGTGTGTGTGTGTGTGTGTGTGTGTGTGTCCCCCCCTCAGCTCAGGAGCTGGCTCGGCAGGAGGAGAAGGTGGTTCTGGTGGAGGGGGGGCAGCTGCGGGCGCAGGAGCAGCTGGGTGAGAGGGTGGCGGAGGTGGTGCGGGCGGAGAAGGCCCAGAGGAAGCTGCAGGCGGAGCTGCGCAAGCTGAAGGGGCAGCTGGACAGCGCAGAACACGAGATCCAGGGCTACAGGTACAGTGTGTGAGCGCAGCAAAGAACTGGAATGGGTCAGTGTGAGTGCTGTTTTCCAAATATCCTCATTTCAATGAGTAAAGAGTAAGTGTGACAGGCCCAAGAGATGCTGTCGTGCTGTTTTTATGTCATCTTATTAGTAGCAGTAAACAAAATGGAGTGGTACTTTTTATGTATAAATGCTTATAAATAATATATAAATGCTAGTCGGGGTACTTGTTTTACTTTAGTTGGCAAATGCAGGGCAAAATACAATGAAATACGTTTATATAAACTGCATTTAATTGAATGGAACTCCAGCCAACACTGGATAACAATGTGGTCTAATGTGCTGGTGTTTATGTGGCCTTATTATATGCACCTTTGCTTATAAAGCTCTGGATAAAAGTTCGCTCAGTGACTGAATGTGAATGCAAATACATACTTCTGTCTTTAACAAGTGACACAGTGCATGCATAAACTATTGAGCACACAACAGAGCGTACAAAATGCAAAGTGGGGCACGTCTGTTCTGAATCTTTATGAAGTTCCGGTCGAAGTTTCTCCCTGACTTTGCCCAAACTTACAGCAAACTCCTGTTTGATGACAGCTTAGCCTGCCGTGCTGTGGGGTGAGGCCTCTGGCTGCTTTATGTGGCCGTGGTCTGGGTGTACGGAGGAGAGGACAGGAGAGTGTCCCAGCAGCACACCAGCTTTGCGTTTCTTACTGCTTAGTCGTTCCACCGGCGGCGTTAGCCCGCTGACCCCAGCGTGGCGCCTCGCTGTAGGTCTCTGATGTGGTGGCGTGACACACCGGATCGTTCTGGGGTCGAGACCTCTCGTAAAAATAAGACGTTTTAAACAGCTGGGGGGGGGGGGATCCAGCCCCGCGCCAGACGTCTCTCTTTGCGTGAGCCGGCCCGCGACCCCCGTGTGAGCCCGGCACCTGCCAATACGCATTAGAGACGCTGTGGTAATTAAGTGACGGGCGGAGGAGTAAACCGGGTGTGTAGGCCGCGGAGCGGGACAGAGGTCCTGGCAGCCCGGCAGATAGGGGATTCTAATTGCCGGGGATATTGATTGGTTTGGCACGGAGGTGCGAGGGGATGTGATTTTGCAAGCCATCGATTAGCTGTTACCGCGGCCGGCCTGTCGATGGAGAGGGAAGCCACGAAGGCCCTGGGTTTTCCCATCCCCCCGCCGGTGCTCAGAAAGCACCTCTGTTTCTCTCTGCCTGTCTCTCTCTCTCTGCCCCTCTCTCTCTTTCTCTGTCTCTCTCTCTCTCTGTCCCTCTCTCTCTCTGTCTCTCTCTCTCTGTCTGTCTCTCTCTCTCTCTCTCTCTCTCCCCCTCTGTTTCTCTCTCTCTGTCTCTCTCCTCCAGCCTCTTCAGCTGTTGACAGATAGCCTGTTGTTCCTGTTTTTGCTCAGAGGGTTTCCATTTCTTTTCCCCCTGGTTTGGTGTCACCGGTGTCACACGCTGTAGGGTGCAGTGCACCTGTTACGCACGGCTTTCGTGGAACGCACCTGGTTCTCAGTCGCGATTCCCCAGGGTGTCGTTACGGAACCCAGAGTCCCGGGAGGGTGACGAACCTGTCGCACTTTGCCGCCTCCGCAGGGCCCTGGCGGAGAAACTGAAAGGGGAGGCCAGCGAGAGCCGGAAGGCCCAGCACAGTGCTCAGCAGGACAGCGTCAGACACCAGCAGGGGGCGCTGCAGCTGCAGGACGAGCTGGCCAGCTGCAGGCAGATGGTCAAAACTCTGCAACAGCAGGTAAGAATGGCCAAGCCGCACCACAGGCTGGTGATGTCTGAGCGCTGCTAACACCATGAATCCACACAATCCAGCCCCCTCATTCTGTGAAACTCAAATAGCTCTGCGGTGATTTTGATTAAAAATTGGGACTAAAGCCATTCAGTGTTTGTTTAGAGGCCTCCCAGCTAGTGAGCTCATTTTATTTTTTGACTTTGTTGGCTGTCCCAGAAGAACCGAATGGGAAAGTGTCAGCATGAGTAATGCCTGGCGTAATGATAGCTGTAGGAGTCAGTGGCCGTGTGCCGCTGGATTGACGGAAGCGTTGCAGCAACTTTCCCTGTGAGTGACCCTGATGCTGTGTTTGTAGCTGCAGGAGCAGGCGGAGGCAGGGCAGGCACTGCGGGCGGAGCTGCTGCAGGAGCAGAGCCGGCAGCAGGAGCTGCAGAGCCGGGTGCAGAGCAGCAGGGAGAGGGAGGCCGGCCTGGAGACGGAGAGAGAGGAGCTGAGGAGCAGGCTGACCTCCGCACAGAACCTGGTCAGCACACACACGCCCATACACACACACACACACACACACACACACACACACACACGCCCATACACACACACACACACACACACACACACACACACACACACACACACACACACACACGCTCACACACACACACACACACACACACACACACACACACACACACGCATACACACACACACACACACACACACACACACATACACACACACACACACACACACACGCCCATACACACACACACACACGAACATACACACACACACACACACACACACACACACACACACACGCCCATACATACACACACACACACACACACACACACCCATACACACACACCACACACACACACACACACACACACACACACACACACACACGCCCATACACACACACACACTTACACACTCGCCCATACACACACACCCACATACACACACACACACACACACACACACACACACACACACACACACACACACACACACACACACACACACACACACGCCCATACACACACACACACACACACACACACGCCCATACACACACACCCACATACACACACACACACACATACACTCACCACACACATACACACACACACACACACACTCGCACACACACACACACCCACACACACACACACACACACACATAGGAACATACACACACACACACACACACACACACACACACACACACACACACACACAGGAACATACACACACACACACACACATACACACACACCACACACACACACACCACACACACACACACACACACACACACATAGGAACATACACACACACACACACGCACACATACACTTACACACACACACACACACACACACACACACACACACACACACACACGCACACACAGGAACATACACACACACGCACACATACACTTACACACACACGCACACGCACACGCACATGCACACATACACTTACACACACACACACACCCACGCACACACACACACACACACACACACACATACAGGAACTCTCTCACACACACACTAGCATCCACAGCCACGTGAATGGGCCACTCAGAGAGCACATCTCCATCCATCCTTCCTCCCTGCTGTCCTCTGCTGCATTCATCTAATGGCAATTATGTGTGTGTCAGAGGTCTGGGCGAGCTGTTATTAATAGAGGCAGCCCTGAATGCCCACACACCGCAGATACAGATGTCAGCGGGCAGTGTCTGGGGATGGAGAGCAGACAGGCAGCCCTACAGGACGTCCCTGTCTCCCGCCGGGAGGAGAGAGGCGTCTTTATCAGCGGCTCTCTGAAGCCTGGCCCCTCCACAGGCCCACAATCCTCCTCTGCCTTCCCCCTGCTGGAAGCGCTGCTCAGAAACCGAATTTCGGTTAAGCCGAAATTTCCGTCAGAATTATTTGAGCTTTAGATTCCGAAGTAATTATTTTTTTTAACCCCAAAGGAAGTGCCTAAGTTAAACGTTTGTTTGTGTGTCGAGTCGAAGTCTCTACAAATTGTGGGGGGGAAAAAAAATTTAAGCATATTTACCTTCCAAAGAGAGGGCCGCCTCAGTCCTCCAGCTCCTGAGCTGTGAGGAAATTAATTCCAAACACATTTATATCTCCGAAAAGTTTAATAAATCTGATCAAAAAAGTTTCCCAGTCAATTACGGTGTGAAATTAATCTCTCTAATCCCATCCTAATATCTGCCATGCATATAATGTTCATTACACATCTGTCTGCCCATCTGCCTTAATCCGCCCATGGCGTGTGAAGATCTCTCTGCGTTTAGTTTAGACCCCCCCTCCCACCTTCGTATAGTTGAACAGGAGAGCCCCCCCCCCCGCGATGCGTTTGAGTGACAGCTGTCTGTCTCCGCAGGCGAGGGAGCAGGAGAAGCAGGTGTGCAGCCTTCAGGAGCGTGTGTCTGAGCTCCACAGCGCCACCCTCAGGCTGCAGGGGGAACAGGCCGCCTGCCAGGCCCAGCTGCAGCAGTGCAGGAAGGAGCTGGAGGCCAGCGAGAGCCACCGCCAACGACGCAGCCAGGAGGTCAGAGGTCACCCCCGTCAGCACCAGCCAATCACACAGCACCACAGGGTCAAATATCACAGTATGGGTTAGTGCTGGTGTGGGTCTACATGGCCAGCTAATTGAGGCACATTAAATTGGTCACCATGGAGTCCAGCACCATGCTGGGATCTTCTGTGGGATAAAACAGACTATCTTAGTAAGAATGTTACATGTTGGTGTTTTTACTAATAAAGATCGTTTCATCCTACAAGCTAACACCAAATCCTGAGCTAAAGTTCAGTACACTGGGCATTTTTTTGCTGTGCTCGACATGGAGACATGTTACAGTTTAATAAAGAATTTTGGAAGCAGCATGTACTATAATCTTTCTGTAGTGTGGAGCTGATACGAAAGTTTTATCAGGGGAACAATTACTAGTTTCAAGAACTACAGTATACGATCAAAGGTCATAGTGAGATATGCCTCAGTCTTCTCTCTGAGAATTGGGATTTTCCTATTTTTACTTCCCTCAGCTGTTCCCATTTTAAAGCTTGGCTTTGTGTGTGTGTGTGTGTGTGTGTGTGTGTGTGTGTGTGTGTGTGTGTGTGTGTGTGTGTGTGTGTGTGTAAGTGTATGTGTGTGTGTGTGTGTGTGTGTGTGTGTGTGTGTGTGGTTGGTTGCATGGTCGTATGTGTGTATGTTTGTGTGTGTGTGTCTGTGTGTGTATGTTCATGTGTACCTCACTATCCCCACCCCCTAACACCTGCTACGTCTTGCATTTGATGTTAAATGTATGTGTAGTATTATGCTGTATTATGAATTTGTATTCTAGGGACTGTTGTATTGTAGTATACTTGGCTTCTGTCAGACTGCACAGTTTAACTTGTGGTAGGGCTTGAATAGTGTTACGCTCACACCCGCTGGTCTGGGAGTGTTAGCCTGGTCTGACACTGTGGCTCATTTAAATCTAATAGATGCACTTCTGTTCTTTTGTGCTGGAAGTCTCTCTGGATAAGAGGATCTGCTAAATGCATGTAATGTAATGCAGTGTAATGTATTGTAGTGTAATGCAATGTAATGTACGTGTGTGTTTCCCCAGGTGGCCGTGCTGGAGGACTCGGTCTCCGTGCTGAAGGCGGAGCTGGAGCAGGCTCGGGACCGGAGCAGGCAGGAGGCCAGAGACAGGGCCGCCGTCGAGCAGAGTCTCAAGGAGCTGAGGCTGGAGCTGGCCTCTGCTCAGGGCTCCCAGAGGGAGAGCATGGAGCTGGTGGGTAATACTGACCTGTGCCTTTTCATTCAGACCGATCGCTTTCATTTCATCAACCTGATCGCTCTTATTTCCTGTTAGGGCCTGTGGCAGTCCTGTCGTTCACTGAGCTGTGTGTATATCTGTGAGTCGGTGTATGTCTGTATGTGTGCTTGTGCACTTGTGTGTGAGTCCTCCAGTTCCGTTCCTGTCCATGCATGGGTGACTACAGTGTGTGTGTGTGTGTGTGTGTGTGTGTCCGTGCATGTGTGTGTGTGTGTGTGTGTGTGTGTGTGTGTGTGTGTGTGTGTGTGTGTGTGTGTGTGAGAGAGAGAAACACCCCCCAACTCCTTTCTTAGTTCATCATCTTATCTGCATTTGCATTGCAGTACCTGCATTACTCTTCAAAAAAGTGTGTGTTTGGTGTGTTCACAGCTGGCGGAGCGCAGTCGTGAAGCAGCGGGTCTGCGCAGTGAGCTGTCCAGGCTGCAGCAGCGCAGTGTGCAGCTGGCCGAGGAGAGAGCCGCCCAGGAGGACAGAGCGAGGCAGCTGAGTGCAGACATGCAGACACTGTGCAGTGCCAGCAGACACTCTCAGGATGAGGTGAGTGTGCAGCTGGACACGCACACAGACCACCTGCGCATACAGAACCGTCTGCGCGTACAGACCATCTGCGTATACACACCATCTGTGCATACGGACTGTCTGCACACACAGACTGTCTGCGCATACAGACCCGTCTGCGCATACAGACCCGTCTGCGCATACAGGCCATCTGCGCATACAGGCCATCTGTGTATACACACCATCTGTGCATACACACTGTCTGCGCATACAGACGGTCTGCGCATACTCCCCTGTGGGGCTGTACTGTCACATGACATGGGGTACAGAGAAGCTGTCGTGTCTGAGGTGTGTACAGGGACAGAGAGAGGGAGGGACAGAGCTCAGAGCAGAGAGAGTGAGAGACAGAGAGAGAGAGGGATAGAGCCGTGTCTGAGGTGCGTACAGGGACAGAGAGGGAGGGACAGAGCTCAGAGCAGACAGAGTGAGAGACAGAGAGAGAGAGGATAGAGCCGTGTCTGAGGTGCGTACAGGGACAGAGAGGGAGGGACAGAGCTCAGAGCAGAGAGAGTGAGAGACAGAGAGAGAGAGGGATAGAGCCGTGTCTGAGGTGCGTACAGGGACAGAGAGGGAGGGACAGAGCTCAGAGCAGAGAGAGTGAGAGACAGAGAGAGAGAGGGATAGAGCCGTGTCTGAGGTGAGTACAGGGACAGAGAGGGAGGGACAGAGCTCAGAGCAGAGAGGCTCTCTGAAGGCCCATCCTGCAGACTGGTTACAGGCACTGGAGCACAGGGCAGGAGTGAAAGAGCAGTGCCTGTGTGAGCTGAGGAAACTGTGCGGAGAGCCCTCTCACCCTGTGTCACACACACACACACACACACACACACACACTCACACACACACTTATACAAACACACACACACACACACACACACATACACTCACTCTCACACACACACACACACACTCATACACAGTATTATCGGCAAGCATGTGCGCACACACACATGCACACGCACAAACACACTGTTGTCTACAAGCACATACGCTGTGTTGTCTACAAGCACGCACACACTATTGTCTACAAGCGCACACACACACACACACACTCTCTCTCTCTCTCTCTTTCTCTCTCTCTCTCTCTCTCTGCCTCTACAGTCTTCCCACACATCCTCTCCAGGCTGAGCACTTTACACACTTCAGGAGAAACACGAGTTTGCATAACACCAAAAGCAGGATTAACACCTTTAATCTGCTCTGAAAAAAAGTTCTTAATGCATATTTATGCGGGCAAATTAGGCATGCCTCTCTGTGTGGAGGCTTTCTGAGAACATGCTGAGTCCAGCACAGAGAGCTGACCCCAGATCAGTCTGTGCTGTCAGTGTTGCATGGTAGCAGAACAGTGCTTTGGCCCTCCTAATTGGTTTAGGAAAAGCGCGCTTATTATTTCCCTGTCAGCAAACTGGGTTTCTGAAGGAAATGAAGCGCTGCACACCACACAAACACCCCCCTGCTGAACATTATGTGGAGTGCCTGTGATTGGCTGAGGCGTCTGCCCTCAGACGTAATTACTGTGCAGATGGAGGCTGCATCGGGATGTGGAGGGGAGGGAAGGCCCGTAATGTGTGTGTGTGTGTGTGTGTGTGTGTGTGTGTGTGTGTGTGTGTGTGTGTGTGTGTACGTGTTTGTCTCTGTGTGGGTGTGTGTGCGCACATGTGTGTGTGAGCGTCCCTGTGTCCGTCCGTGTGTGTGTGTGTGTGTGTGTGTGGGCACACATGCAGTTCTCCTTTGTTGTGGATCAGAACAGTGCAGGGAAAGACACTCGGGTTGCTGTGGGCTCACAGAGGGATTAAGATGTGCTGTCAGACTGTCGCCTCATCCCTGCTCCCCCTCTTGTTCCCTGCTACCACCTCATTCTACCCCCTCCCTCTCCTGCTCCCCTTCCCCCTCCTGATTTTGCTCCCCCTCCTGATTCTGCTCCCCTTCCCCCTCCTGATTCTGCTCCCCTTCCCCCTCCTGATTCTGTTCCCCCTCCCTCTCCTGCTCCCCTTCCCCCTCCTGATTCTGCCCCCCCCCTCCTGATTTTGCTCCCCCTCCTCCTGCTCCCCCTCCCCCTCCTGATTCTGCTCCTCCTCCCCCTCCTGATTCTGCTCGCCCTCCTTGTTACCCCTCCCCCTCCTGATTCTGCTCGCCCTCCTTGTTACCCCTCCTCTTCCTGATTCTGCTCCTCCTCTCTCTCCCACACGCCCTCCCTCTCGCTCCTGCTTTCATTAAGGTTATTACCTCTCTGCGCTCTGCGTTCCCCACCCCGTGCGCTTGTGTAAAGGTCAGGCCGTTGATGGGAGGAGCGCTGGGTCCCTGCCAGAATTACACAGCCGGGCCTGACGTGCGTGGCCCGGCCGCACCCCACACAGACGCCGGCTCCGACACGCCAGGGACAGCCGCTTCATTACGGGGGAAATATATCTCACGTAGCGGGGTTTTAATGATCTCTGCAGCGCTTCTTATTGGGTTCCTCTGTAGCTTATCTCACCGTTTCACGAGTCAGTGGCTGTAGGAGGATATGATGGAGTATGTGATTGTTGTTTGTGTCCATCATCGTTACCCTGTGATTGCTTCTTGTGTGCTTAATGATCAATTTCGAACAGGTGAGGGTGCATTAAACATATAAAACAATGCTGAAAATAGAAATAGTCTCTATCTGGATGATATCTATGGGGAATGATGGCATATTAACCAGAGAAGACAGGTTTGCTCATGGCACCATTGTTCCAGACATATTAACTTTATTAATGTTAACTTTATGCTGGAGCTCCAAGTGGTCACTGTTTTGGTACATATTAATTATGGCCTTGTTCCTCAGTGGTCAGACAGCTGGGGACTCTGGGGGGCTGTATTTGATCCCCAGGCTGCTAGTTGAATAGCTCCAATGAAGCTGGGCACATGCAGTGAATTGTGACTCCCTTGCTGTATGTTGCTGCTTATATATTTAAGTATGAGACAATGTTTCTGAGCAAGGTGCTAAACCCAAATAATGTGGGAGTGAATGAGCTTTGTAATTAACACTGAAAAGACACAATAACGTTGCCATCTGTATTGTGTATAAAACTGATGTCACCTCTGCCGTGTGTATAAATGATACTATAATGATGTCATCTCTGCTGTATGTATAAAGACATGCTATAATTACGGCGTCTCTGGCATGTGTATAAATGATGCTATAATGACGGCATCTCTGCTCTGTGTAAAAATGGCACTGTAATGATGGTATCTGCTCTGTGTAAAAATGGCACTGTAATGATGGCATCTCTGCTCTGTGTAAAAATGGCGCTGTAATGATGGTATCTCTGCCGTGTGTATGAATGAGGCTGTAGTAACACTGTCTGTGCCCGCGGCTGTGCCCGTGCCCGGCTCCCCCAGGTTCGGACATGTGAGGGCAGGCTGGCGGAGCTGAGTGCCCAGCTGGCACGCGCCCAGCGCTGGGGTCAGGAGCAGCTGGCTGCGCTGGAGTCCCGGGAGCAGGAGGCGGTGGCGCTGAAGGTGGAGCTGGCCTCCCTCAGGGACAACTGCCACGCCAAGGCCAGCCAGGTCAGAGGGCAAAGGTCACGGCTGCTGAGATTTTAACAAAAACATATTCAGTAGAAAACATGACTGAAATATATTGTTCAGATAAATATATAATTATGATATCTATTATAAATTCAGCCTTTAGTTGTGCAGCCTTTAGTTTTTAAACTACCAAAGTTGTACTTGTACAAACTATGTATAAACATATTGTTAGGAAAGATTACAATATAGTCCAGTCTCCTCTATTTTAAGCCTTTTGTATAAAGACTTTGTGCCTGCATGTGTGTAATCCTGTCTGTGTGTGTGTGTGTGTGCGTGTGTCTGTGTGTGCGTGTGCGTGTGTGTGTTTGCATGTGTACAGGTGGATGTCCTGAACTCGCAGCTGGAGTTGATGACGCAGAAGTACAGAACAGCAGCCGGTCAGGTACACAGCTAATGCATCACAGTGGCTCTCCCCCCTGCATGTGTGGGACTGAGACTAGTGCTCATGGTGTTTTCTCTGTCCCTCTCTTTCTCTCTTCTCCTCTTGCTCTACCTTTCCATCTCTCTACTTCTTCCTATCCCCCACCTTCCTCCCTTCATTCCTATACCCCAATCATCTCCCTTTTCTCTCTTTCTCTGTTCTCTCCCTCTAATTTCTTGCTTTCTTTTCCTCTTCCTCCTCTTCTTCCTCTCCATTTCTCCCCCACTATTTCTTTGCTCTTTCTGCCTCGCCTTCCTCTTCCTCTTTCTATCTCTCCTTCTCTCTTTCCTCCACTCCCTCCCTCTCTCCTCCTCTCCCCCTTTCTCTCCCTCCCTCAGGTGGAGGTGTTGCGGGAGTCCCTGGGGAATGCTCGCTCAGATAGCTCCCGCCTGCACAGGGAGAGCGAGCTGGTCGTCACCAACGTCAACCAGTGGGTGAAGGAGCAGAAGTAAGCCCCAGAGAAGCGCAGATCTTTCGGCTTCTCACTGTAGCACTGCGGTAACGTCAGCCGCGTGCTTTACGGCTGTTATTAACAGAGCCCTAACACTCGCTGCTGTTTGCTTTAACGGCCGTTATTAACAGCGCTGTAATGACAGCGGCTTTACACTCTGACTCTTATTAACAGGGTCGTAACGCGTTCTGGGTGTGCGTTTTAATGAGCGCGGTTAATGGGACTGTAACACTCCATAGCTCGCCGCCGCTGGTCACTCAGTAATGACCTTTGCTGCGTTCCAGAGAGGCCAACGAGAAACTGGGGAGCAGGATTAAGGAGCAGAGCAAGAAGATCGTCCACCTCACAGCAGAGAAAGAGTGAGTCCAGCCCTGGTCATGCTCGGCTGCAGAGGTTACCCATAATTCCCGGCGTTAGGAGGCCTTTCCTAAAGACAGATCTGTGTAGTGTAGGATACCTCTCGGTCTGGGAGGGAACGGCATTTCGGTTTGGACTGCTGTGTCGTAAGAGAGATGGTCACGGCTCAGCTTTGGGCTGTGGTTTATCTGTGGGAGAATGACCTCTCCGAGCATCAGTCCATAACCCAGTAAGAAAAACACCTCTGTCTAAGCCTAGAGGAGTGTGTGACTGACAGCCGTAAAACCAGTCAGAGATTTAACAAAAAAGTAGCGGACATCTGGTCACTAAAAATGAGTACTGCAGCTAGCTGTTTTTTGGAGGGGGGAAACTCTACTCCTAGCTCAATAGTGTTTTATCTTTGATCTTTGATTCAGATAGCCTAGCTGAAATATGTTCCTATAATGTGCTGGAGCTCTGAAGTAGCTGCTCGCTTGCAAAGTTGGCCACTGCAGTCACCTGCTTGACACCAGTAAAAGCCTGCCTGCTGTCTCACCCCCACTGCTGGTGCTCAGATAATGTGAAAGAGGGCAGTAAATCTGGTGCGGTGTGCAGAGAACAGATGTAAATCTCATTCAGGTCGTAAAGGGGGAGTAACTGCACACCTGCCAGGGAGAAGGTGCAAGCCAGATGTTCAGTCGGCTGTAAATTTTGGGTGTCAGGAATTGACTTCTGAAGTGAGAAACTTAAATGAAGTGAAACTATACTTGTGTCCTGTTTGGGTATGATGGGGGAAGTATTGAGGTGCCGTGTCTCCCTGCTCCAGCCACCTGCAGGAGAACATGGAGGCTCTGCACAAGGAGAACCGGCGGCTGAAGGCTGAGTTAGACGACAGGAGGATCGAGGTGGAGAGACTCAGGGTGAGCACATCCCTCCTCGATTTAAACCTTCCCCGCAAGAAGACAGCTCAGCATGTTCAGAGACTGAAGATTTTCACACACACAAGCTGCAATGGTGCTCAGAATACTGGACATACAGAGTTCCATTTCCATTGTTTGTTCCTGGAAGACTCTAGAATCTTGGTTTTGACAGCACATGCATGCACATGAATTGGAATTTTTTTGTTACTAATTTCTTTCACTTATAAAAAACCATTTGAGCATTCGAGTGGCAACCTGCTGAACAGTGTCAGTATCGTCTGTGACAGCTCAGCTGGTCTCTTCACCTGCTCTGGTGCATGTGGTGGTTAAACACCCTCACACAGGGAGCTGCGCAGTCAGTTAGTCAGAGAGCACCTCAGATAGACAACGGTCAGTGAGTAAGAGGGACACGACCACTGCTGATGGTGTCACTGATTCAAGCACAGAGTCTACATGTTGTGCAGTGCTGATGGTTTGACTGTGTTTAGGCACAGAGTCCACAGTGTTGATGGTTTGACTGTGTTTAGCACAGGCCCCACGTTGCTGATGGTTTGACTGTGTTGCAGGCACTCCAGGAGGGTGTGATTGAACAGCGCAGTGTCTTGGCTCGACTGCCCAGCCAGGTGCCAGTCCTTGGGTGAGTACTGACAATGTCCTGACAGAGCTGCACAGAGCTGCAGTCCTTGCATATGAGAATTTTCACAAGTATGCTGAGGTTGACTTTGACTTTGAACAGTTCTGTCAAAAGACAATGATACACTTTTTATTTTTTTTTTATTTTTTACCTTCACCTTGTGCCTTTTATAACGTGTACCTTCCCAGTTTTAGCCGGTAGTACTTTGTACAGTTCATTCTGAAAAAGAACTGTGCCTCCTCAGCCAGAAATACACTTTATGAAATAAAGTAAAAGACAGAAATATTGATGTGAATCTCACTCAGGCAACAAGCTGCATCAGGTAAAATCTTCATGTCCTGTTCTCCTCCTGAGAGGTTGTGTCAGCTGTCCTGAGACCGGCATGCCCCTGTGTGCTTATTCTCTGGCTGGAGGCCCGTGTCTGCAGGTTGTGAAATCAGAGACGCCGGCAGATTGATGTCGCAAATCCCAGGCCGCACCGAGACGTCCCTGTTTTTATTTAGGGTCATCCAGTCCGCAGAAGAGCTGTTTGGCGCATCAGGCGCTAATGCGGCAGGGTTTCTGGAACTTTCCCCAGCTCCCGGTCCGGCAGTAAAGAGGCCTCATGTGCAGGCCTGAGGCCCGGTGCGCTCGTTCTGGGGAATGGGGGAGCATGTCTGTGCCCCCTCCACCCCCCCACCTGGCAGGTGGCCCCACTCATAACCCATCTTCCAGAGGGGGCAGGTGGCAGGACCACACAAGTTTATCTGCTGTCTGATGCTCGTCTTGCTTTGCAGGAGATGAACATCTATGACAGGGCATTGGGCAGAAAAACCTTTGCAAATCTGCCTCTGTCAGCGAATAGCGAGAGAGGTTAGGGGAGTGAGGTAGATGTGAAATGGTAGCTAAAGCTTGTGTTTTCGGTTTATAATTCTATCCAGGAAGCTCTTGGCAGCATGGTAGCTAACTCTTTAGTCATTTCAGCTTGCAATCAATAGCTTTAAAAAATCTTGGCAAACTGAAGCTCATGGCTTACCCTTTTGCACAGTTATATCATAGGCTGTATATAGTACAATCACAGTTATGCGTGTGCTTTTTTTTCCCTCTGTACTCACTCTGGCTTTGAACACACTGTCCATGTTGGCTCATTGCTGTTACCTGGTGTGTTATCATGACCCCTGGCAAAGTGAGCCAAACTCGTCTGACTCTGAAGTCTGCACACACAGTAATGATTTATTTAGAGGGTCAGATATACACTCATTTCTACCATTTTAAACGTACCGTGCCAGCAAAGTGTCCGTGTCAGCTGTGACCCAGCACGGCCTTAATGGCTTCCATGTATACACAGATTAGTGATACAGTCCCAAGGGCGGGAGATCTGTTTTCAGATTGAATGTGAATATTAAATGTGTTGCCAAGGAAAAGTCATTTCCTGTCGAAATTGTGGTCCGGGTGATTGTTTGACTTCTCCCGTTTGACCTTTCCCACACCTCCGCTGCCTGGCCCCGCCGAGTTATTGTTCGCTGGCTCTGTGTTCACAGACATTTCTTTTTTAATATGTCCTGATCCGATTTTCCAATATTCTCTAAATTGAAAAAGGAAAAGTTCAGAGCGGTTTAACTTTTGAGGGGGTAAAAAGATCCGCGGCTCCGCCTCGGCGCGCCCGGGCCCGCTCCGTCTCTGGTGTTGACCGTGTTGATGAGGGGCCTCGGTCTGTGTGATTCTCCTCTCCCTGCCTTCATTCCCGCTGTTTGCTCTGATACCTGAACTCCAGCGCTCATAATCTCGCCCGTGCACACGGCGGCATCCCACACGCTCCCCCCCCCTCCCCGCACACCCGAGCGCCCCAGACATCCTGCGGAAAGGGGAGGGCACCTGCACCTCACCCACCTGTGCGGAGAAACTTCCCACAAACCACCGCTGTCATCTCTTTCACTCTGCAAGCATGGACAAGCAAAAAAACCCTTTACAGAAAATAAGCGTTGTTGTAGTTGCGGAAGAATCCTTTTAGACACTGTTGGACTCACGCATACTGACACATGACCCAAGGCAAATGACTGCGCAGTGCCCATTTGCTTATTCATCAGTGGACCAAAGTGCAGCCGGGCCTGGCAGTTAGTACCGGCTGGCTGACTGATTGATTGAGTACTTATATCAGAGTGCGCTGTGTGTGCATGTCAGAATGTGGCACTCGTATCTCTTATGAGCGCAGAAGCTTAGGGACACTGCGCCGGGGGAGGTGCTGTCCTTTGTGTGAGGGGTTGCGCCGATGCTCCCCCATTAAGGAGGCCGGGTAGCTCACCGCACCCCCGGCCTGATGCCGCGGGACGTCCTAAAAGCCGGCGGCTGGAAGCGGGCAGTGCAGCGCGTGTAAGTAAACAGATGAATAAGTAAATGGCGTGGGGGGGAGAGCCGCCGAGGGAGCCGTGTCCGTTCTTTCGGTTATTTACCGTGTCAGAGAGCCCCCGCGGGGCGAGCCGACGCACCGCCGCTGCTTTCCGCTTCACTCGCCAGCTTTCATTACCTGTCATTAGCGGGGCTTTCAGCGGCCGGGCCCGGCAGTGGCCCGGCGGCCTGCCGAGACCCGCCACACTCCGCGGGAAAGCGCGCGTGCGTGAGGACGAGGGAGGAGGCGAAGGACAGTACTCACGCCTGATTTGCTGTTATAAATATGTAATATATATACGTTCCGAAAATTGCAGACGCGCTCGAAAACAAATTTCATCTGCTCAAATTTCAGGAGTGAATAAAAAAGTTACGTGGATGAGGATCGGGGGGGAAGGGTTTTTTTCCCTGTGATATTTCCTTATATAAAATCTTAGATGTTTTATTGTGCCATTTTAAGGGAGATACAAAAAAAACTCTGTTGCTATAAGATGTACCTCTCCAAAAAGCATGCTGTTCATTAGCAATTTTTCCCCTTTCCAGTTCACTTCCAGCTGGAACGTCCCCTGATTGATAGAAAGCTTGTCCTGTTTATTTGGGCTATCAGGGAATGAAATATTCATATTGTACGCTTTTCCAAGCAGAAGTTATCTAGATGCAGCGTAAATGGTTCTTGGGATTAGATTTTCACAGCAGATTGCTGTTATTAAAGGGGGAAAAAAACAGAAAAAGTGAGCAGCCATCTTCCTGGAAGTCAGTCTATTTATTTTTCACGCCCGAAGTAGAGCGCAGGAGCTGGCTCTTAATGCACCGGAGCAGAAGTGCTTTAGTTCACAGCCTCTGACGCTCTCACCTTGTTTTATGGGATTGAATGGCTAATGGCTTTGACTCCACTTTGAGAGGCCAAGATGCGCCGCATGCTTTAGGGGCCCCTAACCGCCTGTCCGTCCGTCTCTCTGTCAGTCAGTCAGCGTGGACGACAGGGAAGAGGATCAGTTATTTCGTTGTCCAATCAGGCCCAGCCACACGGCTCATTAGCGCCCCCTGTGTTGTTGTTTGTGGGGGGTGGATGGGGGCTGCTTAATTGCATAGCGTGTGCAGTCTCCCCCCTTCCTGTGTGGAGTGCTGATTGTGTGATTGGGCGGGGGAGATTGTGTGTTTCGGGGGGCTCCCCACTCACATTAAAACGATTGACTCGTCTCGTTGAGCGCGTATTTGGCGAGTGCGTGTTTGATAACGCTTGAGCGGCTCGCTCCCACGGTTAAGAGGAACGGCGCAGCCCGGCATTATTATTCATAATTATTCATACCTCTGATTGTTTCCTGCGTTAATCACCCGCGCTGGAGTGATTTCGCATGCGGCGGGCTGTTTTTCCCAGCGGAACGCCGCGTTGCAGGAAAGACGCGCATTAATGATTCCGCCGGTGCAGGCGCCGAGTGGGCCGCGGCGGCACGCAAACCCGCCAAACAAAGACGACGGGAGGTCGGAGGAAGCAGGGCCGGGGCGATACGCGGCCTCTGCCGAGAGCCGGCGGGGAAATTACCATCTCATTAAAAACCCGAGGATGCGTGCCATACTTTTCAACTGACATAAAGCCAGGTAATAAGAGGGTTTATTTTGGATAATATTACACTCCTTTCTTGGCTGACGCCCTCATCCCGAGCAGCCTGCATGGCTGACGGTGTAGGTGCTGTTCTTTTACGCAGCTGCTGAGGTTGAGCAGCCTGCTCAAGGACACGGCACTGCAGCGGCCCTTCCTGTGAAATGACCCTGCCGTCTCTTGGTTAAGCCCAGCTTCCTGGCTTCCTCCACACCACCGTTCGTTTCGCATAAAGAGATGAGCAGGATGGTGCTGGTTGGAGTATCAGACCGTGGGTCAGGCTGCATTAACTGGTTGGTGAACGCCAGGCCTCTCTATGCCGATTCAACCCTTCCTGTTGTCTGCAGTGGTGGACAGGCTTCTCCTGCCTTCCTGTGTCCCAGCATGGCAGAGTGTTAGGAAAGCACAGCAAGAGGGGGACCAGATGGCTGACCACAGCAGGAGCTCTTAAGGGCAGTGGAATGGCAGTGTATGGACATCTAGTTCAGCGGTATGAGGGTACAGAACAGTGGAATGATGGGGGATCAGTGGGCCTTCATACTAGCCTGCCAGGCCTCCAGAACATTGACCGTTGAACACCCTGGAATCGGGTCGTGAGTAAATAATTTATCCAGCCAGCTTCTACGAGGGAGAACCAGTGAGCTGCTGGTCAGTAATCGGGTAATGTCAAAGAACAGAACAGGAACTGTCCTGGAATCCTGGGAGGAAAAGAGCCAATGAGAGGGCTGGAACACTGTGCAATGTGGGTGACGCCACTGTTTCTCCTTTGAGTGAAACAGCCCTTGGCCACCCTGAAGGCGTTTTTTCAGAGGGGGTTTTATCCTCCTTATGCCTTTACCCATGGGGTTTAGCTACAGCCTTGTTAGCCAGAGAATAGGAACTGTGTGTCATCACTAATCATCCTCATCTCACTGCCCTCAGCCAATCAGGGGAAGCCCCTCCCCACAGCTCAAACCAATTAATGATGATGGTCAGTCGTTTTCTTAGGGTTCAATTTCAGTTTGGTTCATGTTTGTTACACTGAAAAAATGGTCTAAAAGGCTAAAGTCTGAGCAGAGCAGGATCCAGGCTAAAGCAGGACAGGAGGAGCCCAGCACAGCAGGCGGTACAGGGAGATGCAAAGAGCATTTGGCTGTGATGGTTTTCCCACAATCCCCCTGAACTGCCGAAGCCCGGTCAGGCGCCGTCAGACCTCCAAACAGGGGTTTTTTGTGT
The DNA here is from genome assembly GCA_019176425.1 of Megalops atlanticus. NCBI lineage: Eukaryota > Metazoa > Chordata > Actinopteri > Elopiformes > Megalopidae > Megalops > Megalops atlanticus. The sequence goes on from CM032885.1 coordinate 34,855,698, forward strand.
CTTTCTCACCGTCTCAGATCTGAGCAGGCCCTCAGACGGGGAGAGAACCTGAGGCGAAAGAGGGCCCTGGCCGCCAACCTGCCCTGCAGCTAGCGTGAGACCGGCATCCCGCCAACGGCCTCACGCCCCAGGGGCGGAGCAGGCCAGAGGAGCACAGCGGAGCAGGCCCCGATTGGCTAGCCAGAGCCAATCCTGCTGAATCTCAGGGAGCGAACTGATTGGACACGCCCTCGCAACCAAGACGTGTGATAGGCTGAAGACTAACTCCGGCAGTGTCGACCAGCGATGGTGAATCTGAAAGCTGTTACAACTGAACTGATGGGGTGACACTGGAGATGCTTCTGTTTGTTGCTTACATTAAAGATGAATGTGTTTTTGCCAGTAGAGCATTATTTTTATTTTTATTAAGAAAAGCAACAGTGTCCTAAGCAGCAAGTTTAACGTCATAGGACGCTGTGTGCTTTGAATGTGTACTAGTGTACACTAGTGTGAATGATTTTAGCACCCCACTGTGTCCATTGTTTAGCAGGGTACTGTAGGCATGTCATAAGCACATGGGTTCCTTACACACCCCACATTTCATAGGAATCTTGCACATAAATATACTATGTGCATAGCTAATAATGTAGTGATCTGTGTATGTTTTTAAATGATTGTATGCTAAATTATCTGTTTATTACTGAAACCTCATTTGGAGCACGCTGTGCTAGTCTCAGCTGACCCTGACAAAGTCCATAAAGACTTTAAAGACTTTTTAAATACTTTAACAATGTTAAAATCAGGAATGCTTTTATAAGTGGTCAGAACCAGAGAACAATCAATGTTATTTGAGGTAAAAGATTTATTTATTTTTGCTGTGAGGTTTGATACAGGGTTTAGTTTAGAAATGTTACTTCCTAGGCTAATGCAATCGTTTGAAAAGCCATAAAATGTGCTTGTGTGCCTTTAAATATGACATTGTGAATAAAATCTGTAAATCTGGAGATTATTTTGGGGGTTGGTCCTTGTACATAGCTATTTATAGTACTCACACTGAAAATACTCAGTTTGTTGAATGGCTTTTTCCATACCAACATCTATAGACATTTTGTATAAAACAACAATACAAAATATGTTCTTCAAAAATAGCTGCCACTGAAAGTATTGATATTAATATGACCAAAACCTGACATAAAAAAACACATATAGCCACATTGCCTCACACACACACACAGTCCAAATGAATACTGTGCATTGTTTCTTACATGTAACTTGGCCCCGTATTACCCTGTTCCATTTGACTGTTTTCATCATTTTCATTGGGTCTCATTCAATTTGTCCAGTACATTTTTATAAAAAAAAATTAACACCCTGCAAGAAAGACTGTCTACACTGACTGTCTAAGACTAGTTAAACTGGATCTTTACAAATTACCAAAAAAAGTTCCCGAGGGTTCCATTTATGCATTAGTGTTTGTCTTGTGGCAGAAATATTGGAAGGCTGTGCTATTTTTGCTAATGGTTCGGAAGTAACTGTTCTTATGTAACCATGTGCTTCAGGCGGATATCTGGAACAAAGGCTGCTGTCTTACTGAACTTCAGTCTGCTTTATGTGATTTGAATGGTATTCAAAAATAAGACTTAATTGCTCATTTGGAAGTATGGACTAGTATTATGTATATGTGGGGAAGGTATATTGTGACATATTGTGACAAATATATTCCTGTGTTTTCGGACAGATTAGTAATAGTACGGTGTTGAGTTTTGCCTGTTAAACTTCGTAATTGATTTGTATCAACGGGATAAAACATTGACTTGTGTTTTGGGTAAAGTGTCAGTAAGACTACATTATACTGTCTTCTGGGAGAAATTTGGAGGCAAGGTCATTTGTTATTCATGAGAAGGTCATTCATTAGAAAGATTGGTGAGAGTATGTTTTCTCTGGTTTGCCTAGTGTGATCTGAAGAATATTTCAGGGTAACACAAATCATGTGCTGAGAGATATTTGGCAGGCAAAGCGGTGTGTATACACTTTGAGAGAATGTGTTTTGTTGTTTTGACTGATATGACAAACGTTTGATCTGAAGAGTGTTCTCAAGTAAGAAGAGCTCTCTTTGTTTTGTCTTTGGTTTCTATGTAAGAATACTGGCCCTTTTTGGAGAATATGTAACAACACTCGTGATATTCAAAGGCAAAACTGCAGTAATGTGTTTTGTCTCTTGTAATTTGAAAAGTATTTGGGAGTTTGTTTCCCAAAGTTTTTGCCAATTTCTCCTCTCAAATCCTGGCTGAACTGTAAGTCTAGTGCCTTCGCTCCCTTTAATGATTCCACTGCTATTTCTGCCTCAGCCAGGGTGTGGGCAGGGTCCAACTCCCTCAACTCCTCGTTATAGCCTAGCAACAATTAGCGCTATGTGTTGCCTCCGCGGCCGGGCGTTTGGGAGGGAGGGGGTGGCGGGAGCGGGGGTTTTCGGAGCCGGCGACAGCCCCCCCGGGAGGGGACATGAAGTGGTTCCGGTCGATGGTATCGAGCCACGGCGTTCACGCGCTGGCGGCTCGCAAGGATTAATCCGGCCCTTACAGGAAGAGGCGGCCATCGCTTTCTGCCCGGGCCGAATCAATAGGCAACATTCTCTCCTGCTCCTGCAGTCAATACCCAACACTTAAGGTGTCTGAGGAAACTAAAGAACGCCAATAATTGTTATTAATGCCCCAGATTCCCCCAAGCGCGGCGTTTAAGGGTAATTCCAGCGTAACTGACACCGGGGCTCACGCGGCACAGACTGCAGGTGCCCTCCGGCAAGCGCTCACCGCGCTCGGAGAGGAACACAGACGTGCAGAACAACACTGCACGCTGCGCAAACCGCACCCGTGCAGTGCTGGGTAAGTGCGATGAACCACGAACCCCGACGTTCGTCTGAGAATTCTGCGTGCAGCTGCGGATAAAGAATTGAATTCTCTGGCCTTTGTCGATATTTTTCCACCAAAGTGATGCGTTTCTATACGTTTTAAAATCCTCAGCAGGGAAGATGAGACCGGATGAAGCAGGGTTTTCTCGTTTTCTTCAGGAGCGCGTCCAGCTGTCCACATAACACACCCTTTACCTGCAGCGACCGGGTCGTTGGAGGTTTATTGAGCAGGACCTCAGAGCATGAGCATTGGTGAACTTCCTCCAATAGGAAATCAATACCACGAAGGTGGCCGGGCAGCCAGACGGAGACCCAGAGCAGTGAGTTCAGCTGTCGAACCCGGGCTCCTTCAGGGCTGACGGAGTAATTGGTCACAACGGATCCAACGATCCACATTCGGTGTTTCAGCTCCAACTGAATTATTGAACAGTTTATTAGTTAAAACAAAGGATAATATGCTGAGAGTATTCAGGACAGAGGTTGATACTGAAATAAAGTGGGGTCTTGTAGCGTAGTGATTTCACTACGCTAAGACAGCGCCCTGTGGTAAATTAGCTGTTAGACAGCAAACAGGCTGTTGCTTGCCTTTATTTTCAACACTAGAGGGGTGATGCCAAGTTGAAGCAGCAGGTCAATGTCAAGCTAGACAGCGTGTTTAATACCAATCATTCAGAACAGAACTGAGATTAATATTAATGAGACAGACCAGAGGCAGTCATTACTGTTGCTGATTGATTTGGCAAGCTTATCTTGTAAACTCCATGAAAAGATTATCGTTATCTTACTCCTACACAAACTGCATCACGAACTGAAAGCAAGCACTAAAGTTTGGGAGGCAACGTTTTCTAAAACTAGAATGCAGAAGCTAAAAACATCAGATTAAAGTCAAAGGTTAGGTTGCTAACACATTACCCACAGATTTTTTCTGATCTCCTTTAAATCTTAATATACTTTGTTACGTGTGTCAAACTTGGCAAAGATCTCACCGAAGTTTCCTGTCACGTATGGAATATTCAGTTGAAAGCTGTAACCTATTTAAGCTGCATTGGATAAGATCATCCGCTAAGTGACAATAATACAATGTAATGAATGTCAAAACATGTTTTTTGAATGCAGATGTTTTAAAATTTATAAATGCTGTTCGCTTGCCAAACAACTTAGCAACTGCAGTGGTTAAAGGGTTGTATCTAAAGGGAGGTATCATTGGGAATGCAGTCCAGTCACAGCACGGAGGGTTGTGTCTCTGCTGTAGTTAGCAGGCTAAGCAGCACCGCATCACTGAGGGAGTAGATCGCAATCTCCCATCGCTGAGACACAGCGGGAGTAGATCGTGTTTTCTCTGAGGCCATGTCGGGCCCGGGATGAGAGCGGTTAGATTACTCAGCGATAGCAGTTTGGGTCAATACCGGGGTTCACACAGGACACCTTCATTTTTTCCACGTCTCTTCCGCATCAGCAAGGCCCTCGGGTCTCTGGTTCGAAATTTGAGAATCATTTAAGAATGATTTCGTTGATTGGTCAATGCTGCTGTACAGATGATTCTGAATGCTGAAAACACAAATTGTAACAGGAAAAGTTGTGATAGTTGTGATCGTTGTAGTTGCTGTCCGAGGTAACAACGTCTGGTGATCCTGCCCTGCCCAGCTAACAGTCCAGGCCCCAGTCCCCACTTTTTTTCTCTCCAGGCCCAAAGGCATAAAGCAGAACTTCACCTGGAGTTCTAGAATCCTGAGCCACGCCCCTCTGCTGTCGGCGAACGGGCCAATAAGGTAAGCAATCACAGACAAGCAGGAGGGTGGTCTGTCACTCCCGCTTTGCAGATGAGTCTTTCTGGGAAATGCGAGTGAGGGTCATAGGTCAATCAAACTGTGTCTGTGTCATAGGGTATAGAGGGTCCATCTAAACATCTGGACCTTATCCTAGTTATGTCTTTGCAATTCAAACACTTTACTCACAAGCTGTGTACAACTGCCTGTTGATACTTTCTACATCCATGGTACATTATCTAGCAGATTCTCTTACCCAGACTAACTGACAAGGTGCCGAGAATTAAGTGGCACGAGAACTTGCACCAACAAGACACCACTAACCACATATGAGCAAGTGTCAGTGCCAAACAGTGCTGAGATTACAAATGCGTGCCTAGATTGACAGGTAAGTGCAATGCAATATAGACAGCCTAAGGGCTGTATCATTCCAAACACAGTGTTAACACAGGGCCTGAAGTACATCTGCACATATCCAGTTACATAAAAATCTGAAGTGCACTTCCTCATGTGTAATTACACATAATAGGAAGGAAAAATCACTCTTGGTTAGGGGGGCTGAGGTGTGGCTTGAAGAGGTGTGTCTTCAGTCTGTGATGAAAGATGGCCAGAGTCTCAGCTGTTCTGACTGCAACCTGAAGCTCGTTCCACCACGCAGGGGCCATGACAGGCAGCGGACACGACAGGGATGTAGCCATGACCTTTGACCTGAAGGTGTCGAATTTCACTTCTCAGTCTGGAACGTAAGAAAGCGCGCAGTTTGACAACGTAAATAATGTCACAATTGACGTAACTGGCTATAGCTGCCTCTTAACAGTCCTGAAGAATGAACACAATCCCTCTGACTCCGATTGGAGAGCAAATTAATCTGACCTTTGACCTGATGACCTGTGTAGCAAGTGATTTCAAACCACCTCTGTGCTGTTTTTTTTTTTTTTTTTGACAATTTTTTACAATGCTAATCATCTCACAGGTGTGTATGTGTCCCACAGTACCTGCACAGGTAGTTTTTAAAGCAAGTATGGAAACCACATGCCCTTTTGTGGGGGTTTTTTTGTTTGTTTTCCTACACAAAAAATTGGCATCACATCTGTCGCTCAAAGTAGAGTTTCATAGCTTTGTTTTCAGTTACAGTGTTAGGAGTGCCTTTGATTCTGCAGGCCTGGTCATTCCTGCCAAGGTGAGGGATTATAAAGTCCCCCTTTACTGCATGCCTCCAAAGAGAAGCAGAAGCAGGGGAAGGGACTGTGGATGGGACCGGGGGGGTGTTGGGTACATTCTTCACTAAATTGAATAAAAGGAGGGCCCTAGCAGGGGTGGAAGGGGTGCTGAGAGAGAGCTCTGGCGAAGTTTGCAGCAGCCCGGGATGTAATTGGGTCCCTGAAGACTCCTCGTTCCCAGCGAGGGAGGGAGGGAGGGAGGGAAACAGAGGCCTCGCATCCGAGCGCCACTGACGAGCCGCGTTTAATTAAAAGAGCAGCCAACGCCGGCGCTCACCTCATCAGTCTCTCGCGCTCTTATTACACCTGTAATGACAGAGGGCTGAGCGGAAGGACAAACACACACACAAACACGCACACACGCATACACACACACACACACACACAAACACACACACGCACACACACACACACACACACACACACACACACACGCATACACACACACACACACACACACACACACACACACACACACACACACACACATACACACGCACACACACACACACACACACATACACACCACACACACATACACACACACACAATGCACGTGCGTGCAGCAATGAGGGGTGGACAAGTTATTTCAACACATCCCTCTGCGGTCAACAGCAAAAACATGACACACACAGTCCTCCACCCTGATCTGCGCTCTCGGACTGGGTGGTGGCAACGTCTCACAGCCTGCAGTCATTGGTCACGTTTCTGGACCGAAGCACCACAGGCCTGGCTGGGGGATGGGGGTTTTATGGTTAATTCCATACCCGTGATCCGCGACACCTAATTGGTCAGTTTTATTCCTCCACCCCACTCCTTCCCACCCCCGAAACCATCATCAGCCTGTATCCTGTAAAGGTGGTTGCTGACACCGCCAGTCAAGAGAAATTTCAAATGTCAGACGGCACCACAGCTTAGTCTCATTATGGTATGGAAATACCCGTGACCTCCCCGAAAATCTCTTCTTAATCAGGCTAGCTCAGGGAATCCACGCAACCAGAGCACGGCTTCCCTCTTCGCCAGCTCCACATTTCCATATGTGATGTTGAGGGGAAAAACAACATGAAATACGTATAAAAGACAAAGGCTGGAAGATTGGTCCCCCGCTAGCCGGCATGCGGGAATATGAGCCAGATGCAGCACATCACAGGATAGCAAATCACTACCCCAGCAACTTTTTCCCTCTTGTTGTTACCATCTCGCCAGTGCGTACTGACAGTGTAGCGCTGTGTGAGGACCGTTTCATCTTACGAAGCGCGTCAGAATGACGGGGGATGGATTTCACGCGCATTAGCGCTGTTTGTGCCACTCGGGCTGACCCCCCGCATTTACATATTCCCTCAATTAAGCGGGACGCACCACTCCGGCGGGCTCTTGATGTCGCCCGGCGGAGAACGGCGGTATCGCTCAGCTGCGGGCACGCCGAAACCGGATTGGTTAAGAACACATGCGGGCTGACTGCGTCTCCCTCCCCTCGCTCTGTCTTACCTGTTTGAGGTGCCTCTTTAATTCCGCCGCCTCGTCCCGAAACCCGGGGTGGGGGGGGGCAAGGCGCGTCGTGCATCCTTCCGCAGACCGCACTTACGCCGCATCGCTGACGGACAGCTCTCACCAAGAGACGCTCCGTTCCAAATTCAATCAGGTCTGCCATTCAATTCATGAAACGCGACAGCGAGTGTCCCAACCCCGCAGAAACAGTCTGGGACGAGCACACCCCGCACCCCCACGATGAGGAGAAAATACATTCAGAAACAGAGTAAAGGACACCCCTTTGCTCGGCCACCGAGGGTCATCCATCATAATTATAATTAGAAAGTGTAACCTCACCTTTCTGCCTGTTCAGCGCCTTATTCTAATATATTCGCTGGCTGTGGCTGCTGGCTAATTGAATTGTGCTCGCAGAAACCCGGGGGTTGCTGGGAAGGTGGAATTAATTAAGCTCGGGTCTGTCCTTCTGCCTGCACCCCTAATGAACAAACCTGCCTCTTGAATTGCTTATTTATTCATATTAGCTGGGTTGCATTTCCCCCCGCAATTTTTTTAAAGTAATAAAGTTTATTCAGTAAAATGTTGATAGTCAACACATTTTGTGTTATTTAACATCCACATGGCGCTACACGCTTGCTCCCATGGGGTTCCCCAAAGCGGGTGCATTTTCATATAAACATCAGCGGCACGTTATCCTTGAAACACAGAGAGAATGTTCATTGGGTCAGAGGTGAAAAGGCAGAGAGACAGCACCAAGTGAACATAATGCAGGTGTTTTCACTGTTCATGGATTTATGTTTTTGGGCTGTTTAAAACATGAGTGGCAAGGGCTCCACAACCAACAGGGTATCCACTGAGGGGAGCATGATCTCCGTGAAAAGCTGTGTGTTGGTTTTGTGTGAGGCAGAATGTTAGAGCAGGAACCTGAACACTAGCATACCTCCCCTACAGGTAGAGATGCTTTCAGCTGCACTTTCTGCAGAGCGTAACTGCTGATGGCAGAATGACTGCCCACAAAGCAGAATGCAGCCTTAACAAGCAACCGCTCAGTGTCTCTGACCAGGGAACGCGCCTGACGATGGAAACAGGGAAACCCAGAAGAGGCTTTGGGTCGGGATAGGAAGAGGGGGACTCCCCCTGACAGCTCCACACACACATATTCCCCCATTTTTTCGCTTGGTCACTTTGGGAGTTGCCTGTGACAGAAGCGCTCTCTCTTTTTGCTCTGTGAGTTGTGAGTGAGCGGGCTTTGTGGTGTTTTAAAGAAACAGCAGCTCAGGAGCCGCTGCAAGAGGGGAGAGCCTGTCTCTGGTGCTTGGGGGTTTAAAAGCCTGGTGCCATGAGGGAGCTGGCCCCAGCACCGTTTGAGGAGGCGACGGAGGAGCACTGATTCTACCTCTGTAGGAAGCGGGACATTTGTGTGTCACGAGTGTGACTTGGAAAGCGCTTGAGTGGTTTAGGCCTTGGAGAAGTCCGCTTGTGCCACAGTCACATGGTTTGCTCCCCCAGAGCCGCCCCGGTCTGCAAGTCACCCCCCCCGACTGATGTCCATTTAATGGAGTGTTACTTTAGGTCACGGCCACCGGGCTTGTGTCTGTGGAAAGGACCAATGGCTGAACTGCAGCGTGATGGCGGGTTTCACCATGGAAACGCAACACAACACAGTGCAACTTCACCGCACTCCTGCAGGTACACACCTCTGTGCAGGTACACACCGCTCCTCTCAGCCTTCCTCTGCAGCGGACATCTGTTCCCGGCGAGGGCGCAGGGGGAGTGTGTGTCCTCCTCCAGAGATTGCTGTTTGATCAGTTCCAGACTGATTACGTCTCTGCTGTGAAGATGAAAGTCTCAGGTAATGCAGCCTTAATGGATAAGGGGTCAATAACAGGCCCTGCAATTCTCCTGAAGAGACCAATATACAGCATATAAAAATGCTCACACACACACACACACACACACACACACACACACACACACACACACACACACACACACACACACATATATACACATTGCAAAAGTAGACACACAAAACATATTGTAAAATTAGAAACATTAAAAAGCTTCACAGCCAGGGTGTCAGTTGATATGGAATAAACCTCCTGGATTTACAGATAGGCAGCAAGATCTAATTTCAGTGAGTGAGGCCAGTCATTTCCTGATGCTGCAGCACTGGAAGAAGACATTTTCAGATCACCTTCAATTAACAAATACTCACTTTTCATACTAAGAGGATTCAAAATGGTGTACGTATTATATATCGGCTCAGTGGAGAAAACAAGGCAGGTTTTATAATTTAGCTGGGGGTTCAAGACGCCACCACCAGCTTCATGCTTTATACATGTGCTCCCTCTACTGGCCAATCTGGTAAATTGCATTTCACCAGAATTTTATCCGTGGAAATGGAAAAAAAAAACAATGAAAATTACAAATCTCGCGTGACCTTTGAGTGCGGCGGGTGAGAGCGGTGGGGTCAGGGGATGGGGTGTTTCGGACACGCCTGGGGAAACGTTACTGAGACCTCCTGAATGTTCACACATCCATCATAATGCACAGGGCTGAGCATTTAAGTGCCCGATTGCATGAGTGTGCTTTCTGTAGTCACAGACACCCCCTCAGTGCTCTCAGGGGTACAGAATGTCATTGACCTGTCCCAAAAAAAAGTGCACAGCGAGGTTCTGAACACATTAACACTTGTGTGCGCACACACACACACACACAGACAGAGCACCTGGCTGCAGAGAGATCACAGGAGCGGTGAGTGTGTGGGTGTGGGCAGGTCACCGGTGGAGGACAGGAGGACAGCGCGAGAGAGAGAAAGGGGCTTTTGACCCTCAGAGGGAGCCGCTGGTGCGTAGGGCAGAGGGAGCTGACAGCACCATCTATCATCTTTAATTACAGCTCCGCCACGGCCACCACACTACCCAGAATCCCCTCTCCTCACGCGTCCCTGCAATTACAGCCGGGGGCGCGTGACCTCCCCGTGCCCCGTCACCCCGCTCGCTGCTGTCTTAGAGGTGTCCATCTTTCATAAAGTGGGGGTGGGAGGGGGAGCTCGTGTCATACCGCAGGGATTACCTGTAGCCCAAACGGCCGGTGTGGGGGACGGGGGTGCGGGGAGAGGGTGAATGAGCGTGCCCCGCGGTTTCCACAGCGCGACGTGGCTGAGTTGTCCCGGTTCCCTGGCCGATTCCCCCAACCTCAACTGGTGCTTCAGTGGCCCAAATGCAGGCCTGTCAGTCCTTTTAAGATAGGAGAGGGAGGTTACAAGGACCAAAAAAAAACCACACATTTCATTCTCTGAGATTAAAGCCAGAGTCCCGAATAATGTGCTCATCTTTACATAATCTTTAAAAAAACAGAAGAAGCAAAAAACCAACACGTTGGAGAGAGGGGGCGATCTCGTTTTTTTTTTCGTAGGGACGGGTAAGTGCGTTAAAAGCTTTTTGACTGAAGGGGTTTCTTTTGAACATCTGGGTGCAGTGCTCTGTGGGTGCGGTGGCGGAGCGCGGGGGTGTGGGGGGGGCTGCAGACGCCTGCCCGATCTCCATTACTCCCTGCGCATCACCCCCAGCTCCTGCGTCCTCCCCCTCTCTGAAAGCCTCCTCCGGATTAAAGCAGCAAACACACTCGCCTCTCTCTGCATATGGATCAGAGAGCTTTAAACAAAGAAAAAAAAAAAGAAAATGACTTTGTCTCCGAGCGTCAGGTGCATGTGTTTTAGGGCCAGGTCACAACCTGCCTGGGGGGGGGGGGGCAGGGGTGTTGCATTCTGGGCCGTTGTCGTGGCAACGGGCCACCACGTCAGCATGAGAACGAGTCACGTTTTGGTGAGCAACAAGCGGGAAGTGAAGACAAAGGGAATGGAATTGGGTAATTATCACTTTTCCAAACCGAGGAAATCAAACTCCTAATCCTCCTCTCCACACAGGCATACACACACACACACACACACACACACACACACTAATGTGATTATATCTGTCACAAAGGTGGACACATGAAGGTTCTGATGAATTATTTGATTAATTAATAATGAAAATATTTCCTTTTTCTTTAAAAAAATAAAGCCATCTCCTCTTTTGAGACACCCACAGACGTGTGCGGAATTAATTCTTCCAGGTTAATCCGATAATTAACACTTTTTATTTCCTGGTGTGGCACGATTTAAATTGCCACAGTATGAAGGTCAGCCAGGGGTCAGTACCATTTCTTTATCTCTCAGCTGGAGAAGAGAGGTGCAAAAAGCTTAGCTCATATCTCCTCATTGCGAAAGCGAGGGAGAGAGTGGGGGGTTAGAGAGACAGACAGACGCAAGGGAGGAGAGAGAGAGGCAAAGAAGCTGAGAGATTGATGCAAAATTAATGATAATTAGTGAAGAAGCATGAAATCTTTATAGCAAAGCCCTGAAGGAGACACTGGAGACAATGGGTTGGGTAGAACAGCGTGAAACACACCCAGAGAGAGGAGCATTGGGACCAGCAGGAACTGTGGAACTGAGGCTGGCCAAACCCAGCCCTCACCCTGTGCAGAAAACTCCAGTCTCACACCAGCCCGTCTTAATGACACATCCATAGGGTGGACATCACTGTCTTCTACTAACAAACGATTACATTACTTCATTCCTAGTCTAGTGGTAAAGGAACAAAAATGTTCCACGTTCAAATCCGAGCGTCGTGTGTGTTTCTGCAGATTAGAGCATCTGTGTAGACAGACACCGTATGTGAGAGAGAAGCTGTGTTTATGTTACTCATTTGATAAACCTGATAAAACGTTTTAAGAACCTCCAAGAAAAGCACATGTGGAGAGTGGAGAGAATTCCAGAACCACAGATCTCGTCATGATACAGAATCCGTGTGGTGAATAAAGAACACAATGGGAGAATGGCATGCTGGGATATGTCTTTGCTTGCTGTGGATGAAAACTTCCTTACTCCGTCAGTCTCATGAACATCATCTCCAGTCTGCAGCCTGAGACATGTGAATAGGACAGGACCGTCCAGGTAAACCCTCACGCAATCTTTCAGTGTAGATTTCCTGTTCTTCAGTTTTAGAGTCAGCATCCATGATGACATTATGCAAACTTTACTTACCATACAGGCAATAGAGGTAAAAGGAGAGTGATGGGGGTGGGGACACCAGACCAACCCCAGATGCCTGATGAATGAGGAGAGCCAGAGCAGGAGCTGAAGGTATGTAACACACACACACACACACACACCTGTGTGTGCTGTAGCTTGTACCTATAAGAGAAAAGTGGAGCACGGTGACAGGGCAGAAGCAAGCTCCAAACGGAACTAATGAAGATTTCACACCTAATTATGGACACGTGTATCCATATAAGCCAGATAAGAAAAGCTCTGTTGCATGTAGCACACTTTCCTGCCTGCGGAGCGTTAAGTATAAAAGGATCCATATGTGAACAGGCTCATTTCCTGCCTATTTATCAACAGTTTCCCAGCATCTACAGCTACTCTGAAAAGCTCTCAAGGCTGGTGTGTAAAGATAGGGCCCGAGGAACAAAGGCGGACTGAAATCCAGGTTGCAGTGTGATGCTTGTGAAGAGTGCGTCTGTTTGATTGTGTGTACACACATGCGCACACACACACACACACACACACACACACACACACACACACAGCTGAAGCATTCATGTGAGTGTGAGGCCGACACAGTCGCTGCAGAGAGCACGATTTCCGCTGTTGATTCTGCAACACGACAGGCCAGCGTGACAGAGACACATCTCCTTCCTTCCCTCCTTCCTTCCTTCTTTCTTTGGCCCTTCTTCTCTTCCTGCTCCAACACTCGTGAAATCAGAAATTGATTCTCCACAGAGGTACATGGTCTGGGGTGGGGTGTGGGGTGCGTGTCTTATCCCGGGCCGAAAGCACAGTGCCCTGCATGGAAACCTACAGTGCAGCCAGACGTATGAACATGGAGGCAAGACAATGGAGCGCACGTCAGTCGGGAGGGGCGGTGGGGGGGTTGGTCAGGGCAGCGCCATGCGTCATCCGTGAAAGCAGGAAGATTTAAAAGGTCAGTGTCGAGCTGAAAGAAAACGGCTTTTGTGTGGCATTTTTCACGCTGTAAACAGAGCTAAACTCCATTAAATCCTCTCAGGAATACATCACGCCCCCCCCCAGCTCTCCTGTTCCGGGCCTTTCTCCCCATCTGAAAGGGACGGCTTGCCCGTCAGAGGAGCGCGGACTGAAATCTGAAAAGAGGGTTTTTCTTTTTTTTTTTTTTTTTTTTTTTTTGATGCGTGTCAGTGACGGGATAAAGCAGGCAGACTGCTGGGCTTTCTTTAGCACAGGAAACGCACTCGCTAACATCATGCTCAGAGCTGCGCCAGCTGCAGCCGGGGCTGCTGGGAAGGGGGACGTGGGAACAATGTCTCCTGCAAAGCACCGCACCTCCACGCTCACTGGATTTACGAGACAGGATAAAGCTTCCACTGCAGTATTATGTTACACTGTTACACCCGGGGAAAGTCCGGTGAGGGTTTAAAACGGTTCCACACATCCACCCAGAGAGAGCAACGCAGGAAAGAGTACAGGTCAGTCGTGAGATAAAAATTTGTGAACCGGTGGTTCTTGCTCTGCAGGGGTAAGTAGCCTTCCCTGGCCCGATAATACCACTCAAGACAGATTATGCACAAAAAAGAAGATAAATATGCATGTTTTTTGCAAGAAAACAAGATAAGTATGTGTTTGAATGTGCAAAAATCGGCTTATGTCCTCTACAAGCTGCAAAATTGAGTGATTTATGCTTGTGTCTGCTGTGGCAGGGCTGAGTGCACATGCTTGTTAATAACTCCTCCTGTGAAGTGATCTTTAACCCTACCACCCTGTTAAAAAATGTTGTGAAGACAAACACTGCAGAAACACATGACATGCAAAACTTCAGTGGTGAGTTTAAACTGACTCCAGTGGTCATTGCGTTTCCACAACATTGCTGTTACTGTGCCCAGCTAGAGAGCTAATGACCTGCACTGCCTGTAGATCACCATGTGGGGAGAACATGTTTGGAAACTGCCTGGAGAGAACAGTGGTGGGCCCTTTTTAAATGGCTGACAGTGAGAATAGACCTGATCTTGGATATTCTTCAAATGAAAGTACCACAAAACCTTGATGTGTTATCTATTACCTGTGCTGTATAAACAAAAATGAACAAGGATTAACCATTCTAAAGTCATTGTTGGTTAGTGACAGCAAAGAACATGCCAGCCAGCTGCTGTGGATTTTTCTCTGCAAGTTTCTTCATGTCCACTAGATGGCAGGCTTTCCCACAATTTCATGACTGTACACTCCAGACTGCCCTTGTCGCCAGATCCCAATTTTCTTTTTAGTCAAAGCAGAAGTCATTTAAAATTTCATAACTGCATCAGACGTGAAGATGCATGAATTGTTCTGATCTGCAAAGCTCTACCTGCAAAATGAATACTGTTACAGGGTATTAATATTCAGATGCAAAAGAGATGGAGGCTGGAATGAAATCTTTTCCACAGACATTATAATTAAAAGACAGACTGTTGCAAGTCATCTTCATTTAAAATACATTGCTAAAACATTTATTCATTTAAAATCTTGATGCTGCTGTCTATTAACATAATAAAGAATTATTTTAATGAAACTGGTTACATCTCAGACATATCCTTACTGCCCTGCAGTACCCCTCAAATTGTACCTATAATCCTATATACATTATGGATGAGTTATGTTGGGCTCCCAGAATTCTTTGCACCAAAAGCTGAGACAAGTGATGACATGAAGGTAATATGGGCAGAAAGGAGCTGGTGGAGTTTACTTGGTGTTGGCTAAATAAGTACATTTTTAAGTGTTTTATTAAAATCTTGTGTTCTATTTTACGCAATGTACGATAGCCAGTCCAATGGTAGCTTATTTGTAAGAATGCTGACAGTGTCACACAGCACATGGTTTTATGGTAAAATGTATCTGTACACAGTCATACTATGTGAAATAGTCAGTAATTCTAAAATTAATACATGATTTAGAACCGTGCAAACAACTTAAAACAGCTAAAACTCACTTTTTTGTTTGTTTTTATTTATACAATTCAAGATAATTTTGCCTCTGACAAAAATTACAGTAATGTATGTCAGGAATCTGAATATTAGTAAGCCTGCCTGGCCTTGTAATATTACACTAATTAGATAACTGAAATTCACTTTTCCATCGTATCACCGACTGCTGTACGTCTGTTACTAACACACACTAATCTGGGTTTTGACTACAGATAAGCAGTTTGGAATACTACAGTATGATTTTGATTGGCTTTTAGTGTTTATTCATTTTACTCTCTTACGAAAGAAAGACAGAACAAACATGTTTTAAATGAATGTGGACGTTACACAGATATTGGGTTTGTCAGAGCAATCCCTGAATTATTTCAGCACCTTAAGCAGCAGTAATTACAATCCCAAACCAAAACATCCACAGTAAATTATTACAAGATTCACATTATCATTTGACATGGATCTGTTATATTTCACATGTACACTGTACCTCAGCATGTTCTTTGCAGTAAACAGATACTATTGTCTTGCACTCAGTTTGCAAACTAAAGCCTAAGTTCATGCATCTTTCCCATGAACCTTTTCACCCTCTCTGGATCCACAGCATTGGCCCAGTAGCCTCCTCTCTTGAAGTAGGAGCCAATGATCATCGCGCTTGCATCGAGGTAGTGCTCCACATTATCATGGGTTACTCCAGAGCCAATCAGAACTGGGATTCTGACTGACTGAGCCACTTCTGCAGCGAAGGAAAGAGGCGTCAGTGGGATTCACACTGTGCAAAAAATGAAAAATTCTGCACAGATTCACAGCTCTGCATGCTTTGTGGATTGGCTGATACAGTACAGCAAAGTAAAGGGGAGGCCATCCAGATGATATGAAGGTCAGTGAATATCGGCAGTTTTGCAACCTCATGACATTCTTAGACATGAAAAAGACACATGCGCACTCGCACATTTCCACCTCTTTCTTTGACCCATCTTCAAGATCAAAATAAAATCTATGGACCGTTAGGAAAAAGGTGGCTTCTTGTTTAAATTTAAGCTTGCTGTGGCAGCACTCGCCTCTGAGCTCGCCCGGATTGGCCTCCTCGCCCGTGGCCGTGCCCGTCAGGACGACACCGTCCGAGAGGAAGAACTCCGCCGCCTTCGCCGTCTCCACCACGCTCACGTCAGACGTCACGGCGTGGGAGCTGCAGGGAGAGGGGCGGGGAGGGGCAGAGAGCCGGGCCTACTCAATTTCCACACTCCCGTTTACATTAATGCCCACAATCCTGTGCTCCTTGACACAGGTGTACTGGTGCAGGGGTGCTAAGGCATGGCAAAGTGATCTGGGCTAAGGGCTTCCAGCAGGAAATTAGATAAACAAACAGCCAAATGTTACAAAAATGTCCAAAAAATACAAGGGTGCAAAACCATAGAGATATTCAATGGTTTAGGGAAACAGTAAAGGATGCACTTCAAAGGGAAATTTCCATTGCTTTTATTTTAGCCAACTTTCAGTGTTGACAGCAGAGGCAGTATCTGGGGAAATGAAAGGGAGATAACAAAAACAACAAAGGAAATTGCATTTATGAGTGTGTCCTTCATCATTTTCCCGTCCAGTGGGAAATTCCCCCAGAGCTTACCAGTGCTTCTTTTTAATGTCGGTGAAGATCTGAATGTGCTCGGCTGCTATAGCTCTGCGGTACCGCAAGAGGTCGCCAGCGCACGCGTTCAGAAGGCCTTCGTCGGCAACGTGCGAAAACACGAATCCTTCAGCGCGAATGAAATCGAGACCTTTCAAAACAGGCACACAAAAATGGACAAAAATAGAATTTTGACGCAGCTGTAACACAGAGTAACCCGCAGGCAGACGCTGCTGGAAATACCAAGACAATCGTGCAAGACACTTTAAATTGTAGATTCTGTGTCTTGGCATTGCGTCAGGGGTGTTTCTAGCAAACCATTTGACAAAAAAAGCACAGAATCACTGAAAATTACAGGAAATAAGCTGAAGCGGAAACAACAGATCAGCAAAAAACAAACAAACAAAAAAAAAAAACACTGACCACAAACCAATATGGAATGTGGTGGAGAACGATGAGACATCAAGTTTTTCTTCAGTATTGTTTAAGGCTAAATACTAACACCAGGCAACACATACAGTGTAAGTGTACGCAAAAAAGCATGTTTTCTTCTCGAGGTGGCCCTTGCCAATGCTCTACAAATAGCAAAGGCAGATAAATGTAATGTAACATCAGACACAGTTATGAATATCGAGCCAACCGCTGATGGATCGTCCTAACTTAAACTGGCAAGATCGGTCATGATGAAAAACATTGAAAATTTCTGTAACTTAATCCGTTTCGAGTTAAGTTCTCTGCCTGCTCGCTTTGTTGCTAACGGCCCGCTCCAGTTCCGGACACACTGACCTAAATTAGTTGCATGTCAGTGGTGTCGCATCCATTTCAACTGAAAACAAAACGCGCTGTCACTGTGTTGAAACCGGCCCTAGTTTAAACAGGTGCGGCCGGCTGGTGGACTGTGAGGGCCACGTTGCTGTTAAGAAGAAGGTCAGTCAGAAACGGCTGCATTGGGTTGAAATGCCTGGTTAAAACTCTGCATTGACGTTATGATGACAGGGTTGACGGCTGACGGACACACCTGAAGCGAGCGCCACGGCCAGGGCTTGGTGGTTTGCCGCGGACAGGATCTGCACTCCGAGGGGCAGGGACGGACAGGTGAGTCTCACGGCGGAGCACACGGCCGTCATGCAGGTACACACCTCCGGGCCCACGCTCAGCGTGTAGGGAAGATCATGCATGTTCTCAATGATCAGACCATCCTGCAAAAAAACGGGCTATCAGGACCATTTTCGTATTATCGTATAAATAACATTGCGATAAAATATTATTTTATACAGAATAACATCCCAGGGTGAATTACAATGAATTAATTAGTTTTTTTTTTTGTCAAGAGCTAAAGCAGTCAGTTGTAGCTGCACCTGTATTATAATTAAGCATTGACTTTGAAAGCCGAGGTGCAGAACAGCTCCTCCCCCCTTTTACTGCACCAACAGCTACAATAAAAACTAGAGCAGAAGAAACGGGTTCATGGATCGGTTCTGGTCTTTTATATTTGGAACAGATTACTGTTAGAAGAGTATTCCAATGTATAAAAACCTATAAATATTTTTATATTTTTTGTTTTAAATATAAAATGAGGACGGGAAACTAGGTTACCAAATGAATTACCGCTGGGAAAAGTTCTGAACATTACATTCTGTAATGTAAAGTATGGAACCCAATTGCAAAATGCAAATGCAAAATTTTACGCCTGTCCTTCATGCATGATAGAACAGCGCGGTATAACGACAACAATATCACTTGTTTTCTTACAACTCCTGCATCGCTGTAGATCTCAGCTTCACGGCAAGCGGTGTCAATCAGCTCCGGAACCGTGGATCTGCTTAACGGAGTGCCTGCGAAGTAAGGCAGTCACGTCAGACAGTACAATTTCTCAACAACGGTGTGCCAGCGAACTGTATTCTGAAAACTTTGAACGCAAGATAGTTAAACCTGGTAAAGCTTTAACGTGGACCATGCCGATGACTATCGATTTTAATCGCCCAAAGAGATTTAAAAACTTCATTTTTCTTAAGTTTTCGGTCCTCCTAAACTAGGAATATTGTTCCACACCACGTGACAGGTCAAAGTTTATGTTTGCTGCAGACGAGTGCTTTCGGGGTATTTTGCATTGGTTAAGCATTTTTTGGTAAAGTTGTGCTTTTATCAAGTTTTGCTTGTTATCGCAAGAAACACTCAAGTTCTTGGAGAAATTTGTTATTTTAAAAGGACGCACATTTTATTACATTTACCAGCGATTTGCTGCCTCCGGCTAAGTTGTATTCCTGTATGTCTGTTGAATACTGAACTGCCTTGATGTCGTCATTTTATATATCAGGTTCAGTGAAGTGATCTTAAACATGTATCCAGTGTTCCAGACAACATTGTCTGAATTTACATGAGACTCTTTCCGGGGTGGAAAGACTACACGTACAGTATGAGTTTACAGGGGCTGTGAAGAGGCTAAGGGAGTGACAGTGTGGCATAGCAGTTAGGGAGCTGAGCTTGTAATCTTAAGGTTAAGGTCAAGTCCCAGGTAGTTCAGATGTTTTATCATTAAAGATTTTATCATCAGTAAAAGTACTGCTATACAAAAGGGAACTATGGGAATATGTAAGATGTACAATATGTCCTAAGTCATTAAGTCTGTTGAGCAAAGCAGCAGCAACAAGAGGTTGCTCCTCTGGATTTTATTGCCAGTCTTATGGGGTAAAAGTGTGTGTTAGAAGGACCTTCAGAGTCATGTGTATGATCCACTGAGTCAGTCTCCAGGCCTGACCTGGTCTGATGTGTGACAACAGCCATCTTACTACAGTTCCATGAGGGTTTGTTCTGTAGGTTCCTGTCCTTGTAGCTGAACATGCTGGAACATGCCTTCAGTAAAAAATACTGTGTGGGTGTGACACTTTGTAATAAAGCAATCAGGGTTAAGCTGGGAAGTGACAGTGGTTTACAGACGGAGCAGCCTGAGAGACTTTATATAAAGATAGTGTTTATTAAATATGTTACACTTTCAGTCCCCCCTCCCAAATATTTCAAAGAAATGCATTGTCTAAACACACCATTTTTCCAGATGCTATACCATAAATGCATAGTAATTTGCATAAATAATTATATGCAAGTTCTTGATTCAAGATACCAACTTCAAAAAGTGACTGGATGAGACATCCATTCTGATCCACAACAGTCATGAGCAATTTGTACTGCTTTGCAACTGGCACCTTCCATTTCCCCAAGAACAGATCACAATGGACTGGATCCTTTATGACATCACACAACGGAAGCAGAGGCAGTTAATGTTGATTTCTCACAGGACCACATAATGCAAGCAACCACATAGCAGAGAAACAGGCATTTACCAAATCAGCCTTAAGGCAATATCCACCTGGATTGCATTCGGTAAGTCAAGCCAAATGCTTTCCCTAGTGCTTCGAAAAATGATTTTTAACACAAGCACAATAAGTCACCCTGCATGACACCATTATATAGATATACAATGATAACAATACAACACTGGTATACATATATTCTCCACATTATAAATGCAGACAGTAAGTGAGGACTTTGGCATGGTTATAACGTCACTGATCTCCTTGCACTTAACATTTTCGAAATATACAGTATGATGAGTTTTATGAAAACTACTTAACTACTGATGAAGACATCCATGAATCCACCTCACAAATAAATACAGAGTATGAAAACTGGTCACAATGACCAATAAATGTGAGCCACGAGCAAATTACATCACAACGGTTACACCACTAACAGGTCACCTTCTTCTCTGTGGGTCAGTTCACCACAACAATCAAATCAGATCTGATGAGGCAACGCAGACGTCAGTAAATTCCCCTCCCTGGTCACGTGACAGGGGCTTTACCAACCAGGGAGTCAAGTCCCCTGAGGAGATCCCCTGGCGATAGGTCCCCACCCCCCACCCCGCTCCTCAGTTATAAAGGTGGCAGGGGCTGCGGGTGGTCACCATGGAGACCAAGCCCAGGGTGGAGGCCACCAGGGTGGCGGCGCCCTCCCCCAGGCAGAGACAGGTGTCCAGCAGGGAGCGGGTTCGACCGGCCAGCGTCAGGGCGGCGGTGATCAGCTCGTATGCCTCCCGGCTCAGGGCCTGCCGGGCCCGCAGCATGTCCAGCAGGTAGTTGAGCCGCCCCTCCGTCATGCCCCTCACGATGACCTCCCGCCTCTCACGCAGGATCTCGCAGCAGCTCCGCCCACCCAGCGAGCCCATTGGCAGGCCTGTGGAGAGGGAGGGGCTAACGATCAGTGACATCACAATAGAGGCAGCATTCTCAGTGTGGGCATTCTGACTGTCAGGTGGCGCACGTTGGTGGTTGTGAACAGAGTTCGGCAACCTCTTTTCTAAAGTAAAATACTTAAATGTTCCTGTGTGCAAAAATTGTGCAAACTTTAATGAGTATTACTGTGGTCATTCTGAAACCAGCGATCATAGGGCCACAGGCAAACTGTGAACAAAGTGGTTTCAGTTTACAGGCTGTCACCTTTTCCAGAGTACTTGAAACAAAAGAGGGAGAGAACAGAGACAGCAGAGCAGAGGAAGGAGCAGTACTGCTGGAGAGAACACAGGCAAGTTTAGGGGGGTCTTACCCTGGCAATGAAGACCTGGCTGGCACGGGGGGCCCTTTTTAGGGGGGTCTAGGGTGCCACAGGGGGTGGAGCAGTAAACAGGCAGAGGGGAGGGGCTCTGTTGCTGGTAGGCCTTCCCCGTGTCGCTCCTCTGCTGCGGAGACGGGAAGCTGAGACTCTGGCTCGGCCGGGAGAGAGGGGGACTCGCACAGCCTGGGAAAACATGCAGGAGTCACATCAGGGGCGGGGCCACAAGGGTGTAAATAAAGACGTCGCTCCACCTAGCAATCTGAAAACCCTGCTTTCATTTGGGTACCAAGCATAGCTTATCCTGGCTGGTTACAGTATACTCTCTGGTTTTTCGTTTCTTGATAACAGTCGATCTCACCTCTGCAGCAGGTGGTCTGGGACACGGTCCTCCCCTGGGGGGGCGTGGTCCTCCCCTGGGGGGGCGGGGAGGGGTTTTTCGGGGGAGTGTTGCTGGGACTGCGGGGCGGCGGGGATGGTGTGGACGCCTGGATCTGATCCGTGGGCACTGTCTTTGTGCCGGTGCTTTTTGTGTCCTTGCAGCCACCGTAGAGCTGATGAGGAGAGAGAGGCAGAGACAGTGGTTCCCACCCAGGTGAATGGCAGAGAAATGGCAGGGTTATATCTGTTGTAGGGGAGTCACCTGCCCCCACCACGCAAAACGGAAACTAATCAACCCCCTTAACAACAACAGACAACACATCGGTTCAACAAGACATTTACCATGTAATTCACTATAAAAGACAGATCTGTGATACAGAAAACACTAACCACTCTCTCACTTTTGCTGTTAGAGCAGCCGTGCTTAACAGGCTAACCATACACAAGCGAGCCTGGCCAATCATACAACGCTGAAATTGAGCTCTTTCAAACCATTAGCTGAGCCATAAAGCTTCAATCTGAGCTTCGCTGAGCTGCTTTAAATCACTGGTTTAGGCATAAAGCCTCAGGCGCCTGTCACAGACACAGAGTAACGAGGCTCCGGTACACACAGCTCCTCTTACCTCCAGATTATTGATCTCCAGCTTCATTTCCCCATTCTGTTGGGCCTTACATCCCTGCAGTGCCCTCTCCTGGACACAATACAGAACACATCACGCCTCCTGTTACATTACATTATCGCCATTTAGCAGATGGTCTTAGCCAGAGCTACTTACATCAGTTACAGTTTTACAATGTTATACATTTATACAGCTGCATATTTACTGAGGCAATTGTGGGTTAAGCACCTTGTCCCAAGGGTACAGTAGCAGTGCCCCGGTGGGGAATCGAACCAAAAACCTTTCGGCTACAAGTCCTGCTCCTTACCCACTATGCTACTCTTCAGAGTATGTGCACTCTTTCATTTTCTGATCTGTTTGCTGCACAGTTATTGGCTGCTCCCTCACTCCTCACTCCCCTTCAGAAACACTGACCTCTGGTCATGAGCAGAGTGTTTAAACCGATAAGCTCACGTGCTCGGCACTGACCAGAGATCAGTGCTGGGCGAGAGCCGTGGGGCGTGCCGGATGCGTACCTTGCTCTCTTTCAGCTGGAGGGCAGCCCGGGTGGGGGCCTCGGGGTGAAAGGTCGCCAGCGCCTTCCTCAGCTCCAGCATGCAGTCTGAGGAGGGAAAGAGGAAGAGGAGGGTGAGGAAGACACAAGGCCTGGGTCGGTCCTTCACTGCACGTGGCAGACGCTACCGGCTCAGGCGGCCGATCGGAAGGCTGGTGTCAAAGTCACTTCCTGATTTTATTCACTTCATTCATGTGACTGGCTGAACTTGGAGATAAAACAACCTCTTATTTATTTCAGGAAAGAGGTGGTGCCTTTATCTTCAGCCACAGCCCAGCGTAGCTGTAAACCTGTATAATGACTATATCACATTGGTGAGGAGGAAAATACTCTGTTTTTAAGGCGACTTACTATAAAGGTTTATATTCCAAACTGGTCTCTTGCTGCCTCATGATCACAGATCTCTGATCAGGTAGTGAGGGAGCAGAGAGTAGCTGCTTATTTACTTCTTTGCGGTAGGCTGATCTGGAGTCAGAGTCAGAAAGGCAGGACTACAAATGGGTGACACGTGTGTGTGTGTGTGTGTGTGTGTGTGTGTCTGTGTGTGTGTGTGTGTCACATAAAGTAACCACCAGAGGGGGCTGCAGCCCTGTTAAAGGAACTGTGCTCCTTACCAACAGCAGTGGGGCGTTTCTGTGGGTCACTGCTCCAGCAGCGGGCCATCAGCTGGGCGAGGGCATGGCCGTGGGGCACCCCGGGAGGCGGGGCCTCGCCCTTCACGCCCGGCCGCGCCCCACTCTGCACAGACAGCAGCAGTTCCTGTGGCTGGCTGATATCTGTGTGACGGACAGGAAGACAGGAACACGTGTCATTTTCCGCTTTCGCTGTTTCCTGAACCTCCAGCCCGCCAACTGCCGCCCCCAACCCCCTTGCCCTCTATCCCAAATGAAGAAGTCTGCCAGCTACTTCTCCTTTCCTCCCTCAGACAGTAGGAAAGGGACCTCACACACTCTGTTTCCACTCCTCTTTCCATTGGCCAGGAGCCAGGAAGTCGAACCCACGGAGTTGCCCCCATCTGCATCTGCACTCCGCCTAACAAGCGGCCGTGGACAGCCGGGGGTCACGGCAGTCGTGCGGTGCGATAAAAAGGCGCGTTTTGTGAAAAGGCGGTCACGTTGCAAAACGCTGATGCACAGCGACATTCGCGTCTGAACGCGGTGACCTTCGGACAGATGACTATCAGTGAGTCAGGGAGAGGAAGACTGACGCACGTCTCCCTCGCACACTCATGCTAAAGCTCTCGCTCTCTGCCTCCTCCGGCCTCTCTGCTGTGCATTGTCACTTTTCTACAGAGTGACTCTCCCCTGACCTCCGGTGGAAATGCCACATCATGCAAAGAACACACTGATGCAGCAGATCTCAGCCTTGGAAGTGGGAGGGCTGCCTCAAGCTCAGTAGCTACTGTGAAGTTTTGCACGGCTAAATTTCCTGTTTTTCTTTTTCCTTTCTAACATGACCTTCTTAAAACATTCCTAGAACCCCATTTGCAACCCCTGCACTAATGACACTACAAGATTTACTGTAGTTTGTACCCATATACAAACAATCACACACACACACACACACACACAAACACACACACACTCTCTTCCACGTTTTGAAAAGGGTGCATAAAATATTCCAGTGTCCTACTTTCATATGGAGCTCTTCTCTTCAAGGTCTCCCAAAGCAGTATCCCAAAGCTAGACAAGACACAGAGACAAGGGTTTAGCTGACATCCATCTGAACACTCGTTACCGTCTGTAGTATGGCAGTTACCTTCTGTCTGGATATATTATATTGTATTGTAGCTTGTTTCTGTCAGAACACTGTCATATTCTGACAAATTACAGTTTATAGTATGGCAGTTTCTGTCACAGTGCTCTACCTAAACAGTGCTATAAAGTGGATAGGAATTTTACTGTACTTCTGTAGCCAAACAACTCTGAATAAAATCAGCTCTGACTCTGAATTCTAAATGAATTAAGGGACCAAGCATTGGTGGAATATGGGCAACTATTATTTTTTAACCTTGTTTATTATTAAGATTTCAACCATTTTTCTACAACTTTTTTTTTTATTTTGACTTTATCACCATTTTAATGCTGAGTACAGTACCATGTACATCTACAATGTTTAAAAACATGGTAATCATATTCTAGCCACATGCGAAAACCACACAATATGATCAAAACATTATAATCACACTGTGACTGTAATCTAACAACATTTACAAAAATAGTTGGCCTACATGATTGGTTTGTGGGCCCTGAACAAAAACAGCCTAGCATGAATGATGTGTGATTTTTAAATTACAAATAATAATAATTCCTGTGCTTTTGTTGCGATCTTTTGCTATATAATTATGTGTAATTATACATGGGGAAGCTTTAATTAAGGGTATGTGTTAGCGCTGTTTCGAACAGTACAGCCCCTCCGTTGTGTACACTGCATTGCGCTTACGAGTTGATCTAGATACACTGTTGCGGTGTCAGCACTATGCTTAGCACTGGCGCTTGTTAATATGCGGTTAGTGGTGTCCTGTTTGTGCAACTTTTCACGTCCCTTCATTAGCTGCACTTTGTAAGTCACTCTGGGTGATGGGGCTTGCTAGGTGCTGATCATGTAAATGTAAAAATATAAATGATCAGCTTTTAATCACTACCTGTGCTATGTTTGCTTAGCTAAAGCTGCCTAGTGGATGAACCTCTAAACAGTACTACCTTGAAAGGACTATTGTACTGCAATACCAGTAATGCCAATAACAACTGCTACTGATATTACTTGCTGCTTATTTTACATATAGTATCACAATGTGTTATGCGTACTGTGATCTAGTGACTGTCTAATGTATGGTAGTGTATGTGCTTGGCTTACCTTAGTTTCTAGGCTGCCTGGTTTCAGGTTAGCACAAGTTAACTTGTGGTAGTGCTTGAGTAGTGTTATGGAGTGCTCAGGCTCACCGGTCTGGGGGTGTCTGGTCTGACACTGTTGCTCAAATAACTTGAATGAATACACTTCTCTTCTGTTGTGCTGGAAGTCGCTCCGGATAAGAGTGTCTGCTAAATGAATGTAATGTAACGTACTGCTTCCAACACCTGCTCTAAACTGCACAGATTTAGTTCCCTGTCGGTTCGACCACAGCTTCTACCTTTTTTCATCCCACATGTGAATCGCCCCGGTCCTCCTTTAAGCAGTGAAATCAGGTGTCCAGCTTGCAGTCTTTCTGTCGGCATTACGGGGCCAACTGCCACACACTCACCTGTACATGTCTGCCTCCGTTGAGGGCGGTTCCCCTCGGAGCTGCTCAGGTGACAGGTACGCCAGGTCCCTGATGCAGGGGCCGGTCCCCTCGTAGCGAGTCGAGGCCGTGCTCCGCCCGCTCCACGGGCCGATGTCACACACCTGGACAGCACAGGGACAGGGGGGACGGCCCATGAGACCCGCACCCGGGTGCCAAACTGGTCCACATGAGCAGAAGCCTGACCCAGGACACTGAACATGGCCCCATCTTTCAGGTGAGAGGTTAAACTGAGGTCCTGACTCACTGTGATCACTATAGATCCAATGGCACTTCTTGCAAAGAAAGGGGCGTGTCTTAGCCTAATTCCCTAGCAGACCCTTTGTCTGGCCAGCTAATAATCCCCCAGTTTAATTGGATAAGTAACGCCCTATTGTTCCACCTCAACTGATGTGTGGTGAGAATTCTGGTGAGAAATGGCTACCCAGTAGTACCCATGTGGACGCTGGGTGTTAGTGGAGGTTGAGGTGAATAACCTCACCCATAGAGATTTTTGAAAGGTCCTATATAAATGCAATCCATTAATATTATTAATGTAACCACAATAATATAGGCAGTGCCCTTGTGGTTAGAAAAAACTAAGGGAGGTGGGAAAATTAGATATACTGCTGTCAAACCATAAGGCCTATTTGAAGAATTTGCCCTTGAGGCTGAAGAAAACCGCATAAACTGACAGTATGTGACCTCATCACAGTGAGTGCCTTTGGATCCTGTGAGCTGCTCGGCCAGGTGAGGAAGGAAAGGTTTCAGGTAGACTTAGGTGCATACCTTGGCCCGGTACTGATGATCCAGCAGCACGTTGGTGGACTTCAGGGCCTGGTGGGAGACCGGGATGGTGTGCAGGTGGGACAACCCTTCAGCCACGTCCAATAGGATCCTGAGCCGGAGAGGCATAGGGAATTCTGGGTACACCTGCGTCTGAGACGAAACAGTATGACAACATTATTATGTATTACTCATTAGACGTACAGGCTCTGCATCGTTTCTGAGACCTATTTTGTGTTGAGGATAATTTCAGTTTTTGAAACCAAATTCAGTAGTGAACATGACTGAGGGGAAGGAACTGGAACTGAAGATTTAAGCAATGAGTACAACTTTCAGATTGTGAATAGAGTATGTATTGAAAGGCATTAAACTATGAATTCCAACCTCGCCAAACCCCAACACTGACTGAATTGTTTGGGAGATAAGGGCATCCAAATTTAGAGGTAAATATATAAAAATAGTTACTATGAATTGTTAAAGGCCAAAGTACAGGAGTGAATTCAGTTACCTTGAATTGAACAGATTAAACAGTGCAGTTAAGACCTTGGTCAACACCTTGCCTCGGGATATGCATGTTCCCCTTCAGCAGGAAGATTCTTTGTATTTTTTTCTTGTGGTATTTTTGTGTCAATGAGCAGGTTGCTATTTTACTCATGAGCCCAAATACCATCTCCTTTGTCCATGAAAAGAGGGGATTTCCACACCAGTTCAGTGGTTAAATTAACCCACAAATGCCTTTGTACTGTTCTTAATGTCATGTTGATAACAAATAATGAGAGAAAGTGAAATAAATTCACTTCCCTGTATCTGGAGGCCACTGATGTAGAGTTTCTGGCCTACCTCATGGAGCAGAGAGTGAAGGGAACCCCCAGGCATCCAGTTAGACACCGTCCCCACCAGCCACCGGGCCCGGTACAAGCCCAGAGGGACCAAAACCCGCTCCGAACAAGCCCGTCTGACCAGCTCCAGGTCCCCCAGGGCCCTCTCGCTCCACTGGCTGCCAAAACCAACAGAGAGACAGGAGTGTCACCTGACCCATCTGCAGCTGAGAAATCCCCTGCAGACTCCCGTCACCATGGGAACAGCAGGGAGGGGATGGCCGCATTCCAAAGCAGAGCGAAACGGAATCGGTGGAACTGCAGCTCTGTCTGAGGTGAGCCTCCGGCTGCGCGCGGCTCGGCCGTTTTCTCACAGTGAGGAAGGAAAGCGGTGACAGGATGGCTTGCCTCGTTTACTCATGTTCTACATCATTCTGTTTCCAGATGTGCTGCTTCCAGTCAGCCACAGTGAGAAGCTTATCTGGGACCGATGATGAAACTGTGTCATCGTCTGAATATGTGTAGGTGTTAATGAATTTCAAGCGGGAGGCTGCGCACAGTCTTTTTAGTCATAGTGTTATCTGATATTACCAGTATTATATAATGAAATTTGACAAGACTTGCCCACCCTTTGGTCTTGTTTTAATGTCATGTGTTTAAGGTGTCCTCCAGACCATTAAATCTCCACATGTGGGAAGAATTCTACACAGCAGTAAGGTATAAAAGTAATACTTAACTCAAGTATTATGATTTGTAACTTAGAAATGTGATCTGAAACACGGATGGTCTCCAAACTTATGGAGGTGCTTCAGAGATGGTATGATGCGCAAAACAATATCACAGATAGCTTCCCATGGTCAATCAAGCACTTTGGAGGGGCAGTCTAAAGCTTCTTCTCACATTCTCAATTTCCCACTCACAAAAATGTTTTCATAAAATGACTTTAGCTTAGATAAAGATATGGTATTAAATAAATGCAATTAAGTATTCTTAATGTTCTTACATATTTAAAGCAGGAAAGCAACACATTTCTAGATTTGCTTTTGGTCTTTACATGTTAAAAACTGCACTCAATATCTCTGCAGAGAAAATGGCTCCTAATAACCACGAGTGGCTATCGGAAATACAGAAACTGCTACCGAGAGACCTCGCCACATCGAACGCTGTGTCAGCGACACTCACCTTTCCGAAGCCGAACGCGGAGGCAGAAGCTTGAGTGTGACGAAGCGACCGGTTCTGCGGTAGCAGCCGCGGAGGCAGGCGCCAGCGCTGGTGCGGGTCAGAACCACGTCCTGCACGTCCTGCTCCGGGATCGTCAACAGCGGGCCAAGCTGTGCCATCGTCGCGTCTGCGGGACAGCACGACACAGGCGTCTGAAGGCAGAAAAAGAAATCCTTAAGCAGACTCGCTACCACGGCAAAATACAATCAAATTCAGTTTGGGCAAGATATAGCTAGTTGTGTGCGGTTATCATTTCTAGTGTTTTTTCTTCACCTTCACCTTTAAGCTTCCAGAAAACTACTTGTCAACAAAACATCAGCATGCAGGAGAACCAGTCTCGGGACACGACTAAAAGCGCTCTCCGAGAAAGTGAAAGGAAGTCTGAGAATGAAGTCACCCGATCCTTACTGCTACAATGGAGCGCCGGGCTCTCTTTTCGGCGGTAGGAATACAGCGGTAGGAACAACTAATAAATTTAAGTGGAAAGTCCCAGCTGTCTTGAGTTCTGACTGACCGCACTGCAGCCACTAAGGCACCACGACAGATCGAAATATTTACATCTATACACAGCAATCAGATGAGGCAACAGCGGTAGTTCAAAACAAATTTTTAATTCAAGAGTTTCAGTTGTTCTAAAAAACCTTGCACAGTATTTAAAAGAAAAATCATTTTCTCTGCGTAACCGAATCGCCTATTCTGTATACAAACCAGCGTGCAACATAAAACTGAGTAGATATAAGGAATACTTTTTATGGAATATTGTTTATTACAGAATAACTTACTTGCTCGACTACTGGCTGTCGCTGCGACTTGGCGTTATGAAGCGCTCGGAGATCTTGCTGCGCCGCTTTGATTACCAGTTCAGCGCTCTGCCGACTCTTCCGCATGTCATCGCTTGTTCTGTTTGCATCGGCCGCGTAGCTTTCAGAAATCCCCGAATCAAACCCCCCTGCCTGAGTGTACGCTGGTCTGAGGCAATTCTATCGTCACTGTGCTTTGCCAACACTTTTTAGGGAAAGTAGAGAATTCACCAAACAGCAGACATCTTTTTCCACATTATTTCACTTATAGTGTTTTAAATATTCCGCATAGTGTCTTATATTAAAAATTTACTGCTATACACGTTACAATACTGTGTATAATACGTATGTTATAACACAATATTTTTAATACAGTATGTGGGAGTAGAAAGTATTCAGATTGTAAGAATGTAACTTATTGTGTGGGTTACAAATCAGTCAACATTAAGTAGAGAGAAAATAAACTGAGTAAAGGCTGTCATTTCACATTTTGTCTGCAGCTAAATTTTCCTCGTTATATCTTCTGTCGTGCACTTCTCCCTCCTCATACTGAGAACCTGAATTCACTTTCCTTTGGAGGGTTCAGAAAGCCGGCAAATAATGCCACAGCATGTTGTACGAATGTCACAAGAACATGGCAATGTGGTATCAGGTGAGAGAGATGCTGTAACGGGTTCCTCAGAGAATGCAGAGCAACATTCCTCAGGAAATTAAAATTCATTTTATTCGTTTGCCCTGGTGAGGCGTTTTACTCTTAATTCGATTCTGTAAGAGTGTAATCGAGTGAGTGAGTGACAATAGCAAACTATAAAATGCAAACTCCGAAAATCTCACCTCTGATGTTCTTTACCTGTTTGCATTTACTTAAGCCTGTATCTCAGACCCCAGCTAAACACGTCGCCGTGGCGATGTTCTTTTGATGCTGTGGCGTTGTGATAGCATTGTTTCAAACGTCACATAAATGTGTCTCTCTTTTGTGTGTCTGGCTATGAACCAGGTCACACCGACCTGAGAGCTGGCATCCTTCCCTGTTACCATTTTTACCTCTTATCTCCTACCGCAGAGTTTTCGGTTTCGCACCCTGGAGAAATATTCATTGTCCAGTTTCCCCAAAATACGTTTTATCAGTCATGCTGGCATTTTGCCATTGACCTGGTTCCAGCGGTATGTTATCTCAGTGTTTATGAGGCATGTTTTATTATGCAATATTATATCAGTATTTGCTACTGCCTGCAGTACCTATGACTGGAAAAAAAGTTCCTACTGATAGGATGTTGATCTAGTTAACCACCACCGAAGGCTTAATCGTGCTGTTTGTATTGTATTTTAAAGGGTTTGCTTATCTCACATTGTGCCATTAAGGAAGAATCATTTCCTATACACCTTGTGTGACATGGACCATGTTAAATGACATTACATTAATGTAATTTAGCAAATACTCTTATCCAGAGCGACTTGCATGGGTTACAGTTTTTACATGTTATCCATTTATACGGCTGGATATTTACTGAGGCAGTTCTGGGTTAAGTACCTTGTCCCAAGGGTACAGCAGCAGTGCCCTGGTGGGGAGTCAAACCAGCAACCTTTAGGTTACGAGCCCTGCTCCTTACCACTATGCTACACTGCTGCCACTCAATTTATTACACAAAGCTCCAGAGGATCATGCAGCTTTGCTCTCCATATGCTTGCTTCTCTGCTCAGAGCTCTGAGAGGTCAGCCCTCCCGGTTATTGTAAAAGGAAGCAAGGTCATTGTTTGCTTTATGCGTAATGACAACATGAGGCAGAAGGGGTTCCAGTTAGTGAACCCAAGGCCTGTTGGTTTAAAGGGTAGTGATGTCATCACTGAGTTCCCCTTCACTATCATACCTGGTCAGTGGATCTGACTGTTTGAAAGACACCTGCATCCGTTACATTACTGCCATTTAGCAGACACTCTTATGCAGAGGGACTTATAGTTTTATCCATTTATACAGCTGGACATACTGGGGCAATTGTGCACTAAATACCTTGTGTTTACTTTTATCCCCCAAACACCAAGATCTTACACCAGAACTACCTCACTGAACAGTACGTGTTCATTGTAGGTTCCCTATAAGTGATAGCACCAAAAACTAGTGGCTGTGTCTTACATGGAGATAGCTGCAGAGTGAAGAAATATACAGAACTGCAGGGCTTTTCATGTGTTTGGATCAAACAACCTGGATGTAGCGTTTGATGATGATGATGATGATGATGAAGATTACAATGAAGACGATGATGACGATGATGATGATTATTATCATTACGGTTATTATTATGGCTGTATGACAGCTATTGACCGAAGGATATTGGGAAAACACCTGCCTTGATTTGTGCGAGTCATTAGAAGCAGCAGGTTTACATGAGCCAGCACAGTGATGGTGCCCCTTCGGGGATGTCTCAACCTAGATACAAGTCAATGGTGCAACAGCCTACAAACTTCCCCCTGCGGCCGGAGGGAAGCTATTTTTAATTTTGTC
>CM032885.1:34893258-34910758 GCA_019176425.1 Megalops atlanticus
TTCTCCTGCTCCTGCAGCATGTGCTGTCTGGTTGAGGCTGAGCTGCTGCCATCCGCCACTGCACTCTTCCTCCTCATCATCTCCAGAATGCAGAATCGCAGCATGAGGAAGAAACCTGCAAACAGAAGGGTATGAAGAGAGACTCTGTAACCCACACACACCAGCATGGAGGGAGACACTGTAACACACACACATCAGCATGGAGAGAGACACTGTAACACACACACACCAGCATGGAGAGAGACACTGTAACACTCACACATCAGCATGGAGAGAGACACTGTAACACACACACACCAGCATGGAGAGAGACTCTGTAACACACACACATCAGCATGGAGAGAGACACTGTAACACTCACACATCAGCATGGAGAGAGACACTGTAACACACACACATCAGCATGGAGAGAGAGAGAGACACTGTAACACACACACACCAGCATGGAGAGAGAGAGAGACACTGTAACACACACAGACCAGCATGAAGAGAGAGAGAGACACTGTAACACACACACACCAGCATGGAGAGAGAGAGCGACACTGTAACACACACAGACCAGCATGAAGAGAGAGACACTGTAACACACACACACCAGCATGGAGAGAGAGAGAGACACTGTAACACACACACATCAGCATGGAGAGAGAGAGAGACACTGTAACACACACACATCAGCATGGAGAGAGAGAGCGACACTGTAACACTGTAACACACAGACCAGCATGATGAGAGACACGATAACACACACACACAGACCAGCATGAAGAGAGAGAGACACTGTAACACTCACACATCAGCATGAAGAGAGAGAGACACTGTAACACAGACACACCAGCATGGAGAGAGAGGGAGACACTGTAACACACACACACCAGCATGAAGAGAGAGACACTGTAACACACACACACCAGCAACAACTTTGTAACACATACACACACAGTATAAACAGAAACTCTCTAATACACACAGACTAGTATGAAGAGAGGGTCTGTAACACACACAGAGCAGTATAAAGATAGACTCTAACACATAGAGTGGTCAAGTCTTCATTGTTTAGATGAAGTTACCATAAGTATCGTAACACACTACATACTCCTTTCATTGGCAGTTTCATGTAATCAAATTGGCTTCATTTTAATCTCTCTTTTTACTTTATGTAGGCTCTAGCTAAGCAGACTTCAGCCAGTTCTGGACCCATTTTGTAAAAATGATATAGTACAAAAAACCATGGTACATCATGAATATTGGCATTGATAGGGGTTTGATATCTGAAGAAAGAAAAAGACTTCTTGTTCAATCAAGTTGTATTTTTGTTTTCTTATCAGCCTTATTTCTTGAGGGAATATCATTTTGAAATAATTTCATCTTCTAAACTCCATTTTTCAAAATATATCATATTGTGAGTTTGCCTGTATGACACACACACACACACACACACACACACACACACACACACACACACACACACACACACACACACAAGACATGGCAATTTTTTTTCCCCTTGGCTATGTTCTCTCATATAAAGCATCCTTAGTGCCCTCCACTTCTGCAGAAACTCCAGGTTGTCACCTCTGACCTTTGACCTTTGACTTTGAGAAGTACCTGCAGAGGGAAGCCGGCCACTAGCTGACCGGTTGCCGGGGGCGACAGCTGACCGGAGCGCTGACTCACCCTGCAGGGAGTTGAGAATGGAGCAGAGGAATAGGACAGCCACGGAGAGGGCGCCGAAATCCAGGAAGGCCAGGCCCCAGGTGGAGCCGAACAGACAGCTGAGGCCCCAGAGGCTGAGGAAAGCGACCCGGTTCTGCTTCCACTCGGTCCGGTTCTGCACCTTCCTCAGAACCAGGCAAAGCATGGCCACGCCCGCACACACCAAACAGGCCAGGAAGCTGATGTTGGTGCCATAGTGGAACAGAGAACCACTGGTGGTGTTTTTGATCCAACACCTGCGGGAATACCACATTAAAAAGGCACGCTGGCTTCAAAGAAAAGTTCCTCTCAGACTCATATTCGAAATTTCATAATGCATGGTCATGCCAACATAAAACTGATGAGTATTCAGATACACATTCTCAGATACTGCACCTCAGCTAATACTTTGGTTACAGAATAAATATATAAAAAATATAAGTTAAATGATTAGAAAGATCCTATTATTTTCATCTTATTGGTTTTTGAAGTGCATATAATATTGTGAAATGTGAATTCCTTGAAAGTGAAAAATATTAAGTACAGTCAAAAAGTATAAAAAAAACTATCCTAAAATCATAATATATTAATGGATTCATATTTATTTTTATATAACACTCTTCCACTGAGAAAATGATAAAAGAAAAACTGAACCTCGTTAATTTGGTAGTGCAAGCCCCACAGTCTTCCTTTAATCATAGACAGCACTCACATTTTGTGGGGAATGGTGGTCTCATCGCTCGATTCTATCTCCCGCAGGCCGTAAACATCACAAGTGGATCCAAACAGAATGACGAGGCCAGCTGGCAAGCCTGAGAAAGGAAATGAATAACCTTCAACCTTTAACCCTCGAACCCTGAATGATGAGAAAAGGTGGGGAGTCAAGGGTGTGTCTCACGTACAGCTCGTGTGTTAACACGGCATGTTTTGGATATACTCTAGATGTCAGTATGGCCCAGGAAAATCAAGAATTTTTTTTTTTTAATGTGGTGATATTTTTGAAGTTTTGAAGTTTAAATAATCAAAATGCTGTTCATTCCATGGAAAATAGACCAGCATTTTACAATGTTTTGATAGTTCTCAACCACTGTTTGTTGGATGAGAAAGGTATAAGAAGAAAAACATGGCAGTGAACTCATTCTCCATTGTACCTCTTATAGAAAAGAGGCCTTGTGTTTTTCTGATAGAAAAAAACAGCTGTGGAATTGAATTCCATTAATTCTATTGACTCTCCTTTTCTAAAGGAAATCATTTCTATTTATTTTGGTGGGACTATCATTATTATTTAAACATTGAATATGTGTAGCTGTATTCAACAAAAAATATACACATTTGGCACTTTTATTGTAAATATAGGATGACTACATGCACACATGCATATTGTAGCGTGACTCCAGGGGCTGATGTAATACTCTTTTCCAACACTGGAGGGAGCCCATGATCTGCAAGCTCACTGAAATGAATGTATCATTCAGACGTCGTGTCGTGAGTGTGTGTTTCTGTGTGTGTGAGACGGCTCCACCTACCGAATCCCATCAGGTTTAGGGCGTAGTGTTTGGGGAGGGGTTTCAGCACCCTGTAGATGAGCCAGAAGGCGTTGAAGACCTCGATGGCCATCCAGGTGAAGGAGCAGAGGAGGGCGTAGTGCAGCAAGGCCCCCATGGCGATGCAGAGGCTGTGGTTCTCCAGGCTGGCCAGCACCCCGGTCAGGAGGAAGAGCAGGGTCAGCAGTAACAGGGCCACTGCCAGGCTGCGGTGGATGGGGCTGGACTGGTCCTGCCCCGACCTCCTGTCACAGGGAACCAAAAACACACACCTTAGCATCCCTTAGCGTCTGAGACGTCTGAGACGCCTCCTGAGCAATCTCTACTAAGATACTCAAGTGCCAGGTCCCCTTTCTCTCTATCTCTCTATCTCTCTCTCACTATCTCTCTCTCTCTCACACGCGCGCACACACACACACACACACACACACACACACACACACACACACACACACACACACGTGCTGATGCACCGCTCAGACACACAGATACTCACACTAGAATATAACCAGGCAGAGAGCAGTGTGGAATATAACCAGGCAGAGAATATGTGGACTATAACCAGGCAGACAGTATGTGGAATATAACCAGGCAGAGAATGTGTGGACTATAACCAGGCAGACAGTAAGTGGAATATAACCAGTTTGAGAGCGTGTGCAATATAACCGGTCACGGCTCATTCTTGGAAGCAGAGCCGCAGCGTACCTCTGTGCCCGAGTGAGAGCGAAGATGAGGATGATGCAGCTGAAGACGGAGACGGCGCAGCACACGGCCGAGATGTACGTCAGGGCCACCAGGTGGGGCACTTTCACCCGCGGCTTCAGTTGCTGAGGGACAGAGAGCAGAGTCAGCACAGCGTTAGAGACAGACCAGACAGGTCTCAGGTGCTGAGGTTATGCAGCTGACACAGGTGCTGAAAATAAAACACTTTTCATAGAGTCTGCTGGGCTTAAGAACTCTCAGGTTGAAATGAGAGTGTTGCAGGTTCCGAACCTCAGATTAGACACCATTCTACACAAGAACAAGGAAGTCCACACGGAAGCACAGAGGTTTATAGATGGATAGCATCTGGACTAAAGACATTCTGTATAGGGATGTCTGCAATAGAGAAACTGAGTTTGTAAAAATAAGTGTTTGCTGACTGAAAGAGACAGGTCACAGAGCGCTGTTGGTGTCCAGATTTAGAGTAAATCCATGCAGGGTGCTAATGAGGCATCTCAGCTGTAGAGGGCGCTTAAACGTTACAGAGAAGGGCGATGATACGCACCACCAGGATGGCGAAGTAGGTGAGATGGTCACAGCGGCACTCGGTTTCACTGGGAAACTTCCGGATCGTCTCACACCCCTCCTTTCTCCACTCTACCTCAGGGTCTGCAGCGAGTCAACAATTCCATGTCTGCACTGGTGTGTGACGACTAAAGTGATCATTGCGCTCTGAGTTCTCACTGCCGGACCGGGACTCGCACATGTATGTTAAATGACATGTACGTCTGTGACTCTGAGCACATGCATGCTTATGTCCCAGCTCCTTGTCTGAGCAATGTCCAAAGCATGAAAGCACCAGCAGCAATGCTAATACAACGTCACCATATAACATCAACAATGAAGTTTTATCTGACTTTTTCCATGATTGGCATTCCTAGAAATATTACACAAATGAGATGAAAATTTCATATTTGCATGTATTTTACCTTTCCTTGTGTCCCAGGAAACACATTGAGTTGTTTCATTTTTCTGTAAAAAAAATAGTAAAATAAATTGAAAATTGAATGTAAATAAAACTATTTGCTAATTAATTTAGCCACAAGGTGGCGACATTGCCTGATATCCCTACATCACACTGAGCATTTATTACTGAATGAATATTACCTTCCTTTTACGTTTGCATGCAATTTGCATTTTTTGTTAGCTTGCAGGAAGCCCAGTCTAGTTTATCTAGGTTAACTTATCCCTCCCATTCAGCATCAGGCTGATAAGACCCAAGCACGTTCCTCAGGCCTCAGCTCTGAGACCTTACATATTCGCTTTTCCCTTTCACACCAGAAGCGATGCTGGCTTTTTGAAGTGGTTTCTGTTGCACCCGGCAGCATACACTGTAAAAGGAAGCTGTGTGGTGTGAGATAACATTGGAGAAAGGCGTCGGAGAAGCACTACAGGGGAGAGTTTCGCTCCGCGTTTCTGCTAGGGTGAGAAATTTGCTCACAGCCTTGCAGCTGATTTCCAGCTACTGTTACCGTAATTCATTCGCTCTGGATAAGAGAGTCTGCTAAATGACAGTAATTTAGCACGGGGACGTTAGCTGTCTGAGAACTGTACACCGGGGGGCATTTAGGGAAATGAAACGGTCCCTGTGAGAAAATAAATAAAACAAATCCAGAGCAAAGCCTTTGGAGGGATGCAGCAAGCCCTTCTCATTCTGCCTCTGGTGCCCACTGCCCTGGCCCTGTGCTTGGTATGCTCCGCTGAGCACCTCCCCCTGGGGATCATATTTAAATGCATTCTGACTTTATTTTCAGGAACCGTAGTGAGCACGCAGGTTGCACTGCACTGGCATTGTACACTTCAACTAGCATGAATCGCTTCAGTGAGTGTTCCTCTGTATAAATAAAACACTGTAAAACCAAAAAAAAGCATTAAGCTACGAAAATCAACCTTGATATGGATCAAATGAGTGATAATGAAAGCAAAATGAAGAACAAAATGATTTCTGTTTGAATGTGTAGGCAGCTGTGCCAGTGTGAGTTTAGCCTGGGTGGTTTA
Source organism: Megalops atlanticus (assembly GCA_019176425.1). Lineage (NCBI taxonomy): Eukaryota > Metazoa > Chordata > Actinopteri > Elopiformes > Megalopidae > Megalops > Megalops atlanticus. Next base: position 34,899,258 of record CM032885.1, read on the forward strand.
GCTTGGTTCTGAGGGACAGCCCGTGGCTGGGGGCATTCCAGGGTGTTGGCTTAGCAGACCGTGAGGAGTGACTCGTGGGGTTCCCCTCCCCCCTCCCACGGGTGTACAGAGAGCACCCCCTGACTCACAGACACGGTGTCGTGATGAAACGTGATCCTCACGGGCTCGGGCAGGCCGGAGATGACCTCGTTCTCCACCGAGATCCCCACCACTTCCTTCAGAACGCGCTCCTTCCTCCTCTCCTCTCCGCCTCTCTTCTGCGGAGCACACAGCTACAGCGTGAGACTCACACCGAACCAAACACACACCGAACCCAACACACACCGAACCAAACACACACCGAACCAAACACACACAGCTACAGCGTGAGACTCACACCGAACCAAACACACACCGAACCCAACACACACCGAACCCAACACACACCGAACCAAACACACACAGCTACAGCGTGAGACTCACACCGAACCAAACACACACCGAACCCAACACACACCGAACCAAACACACACAGCTACAGCGTGAGACTCACACCGAACCAAACACACACCGAACCCAACACACACAGCCGCAGGGTGAGACTCAAGCACACCAAACACACACAGCTACAGCGTGAGACTCACACACCAACCCAAACACACACAGCCACAGGGGGAGACTCACACACACCAAACACACACAGCCGCAGGATGAGACTCGCACACACAGCCACAATGTGAGCCTCACACACACCGAACCAAACACACACCGAACCAAACACACACAGCCACAGGGGGAGACTCACACACACCGAACCAAACACACACCGAACCAAACACACACAGCTACAGCGTGAGACTCACACACCAACCCAAACACACACAGCCACAGGGGGAGACTCACACACACCGAACCAAACACACACCGAACCAAACACACACAGCTACAGCGTGAGACTCACACACCAACCCAAACACACACAGCTGCAGGGGAGAAGAGCAGGACCCGAGGCCCAGCTGTGGTACCTGGAACAGCGTGGGCTCGCTGAAGTATGTCAGTACCACCTTGGCACTCCGTTTCCCAGAGGACACCAGAGAAGGAGGCAGGTGCACCAATGGCGTCGGCTTGGGATGTTCACGTTTAGTCGGCTGTGTGCAACACACACACACACACACACACACACACACACACACACACAAACACAGAGTTTATGAACAGTGCTTTCACTTGATTTATTAAGTTTCAAATTTGTAAATTAGCCTCAGCTATATATATAGCCTCATTATTGGAACTGGAACCAGCCGGTATTAGAGCCTCCAGCTGCAAAGCTTACAGGATTCCTGCTCCTGTTTCCACAATCTCTTTGAAAGTAAAGTTCCTGCCCACTATCCTGCTCGGCCAATCAGAGCAGATTGTGGGATATCAAATTTTTCAACACAATGGCAGACAGGTACTGGTGCAAAGAGCAAAAGAAGTTCACTGTTAATCCTGGAGATATGCATGTTCTTATGTTCTGAGCAATAGGAAGTATTTATCTTTGATTTTCTGGAGATTAAACAAAATACACATTCTCTCATAGCTTGCTCTGTCCTCAGTCTCTCCCAAAATGCCAATGTTTAAACTGTTCCTGTTTCCCTCAGCAGTGGGGAAAAAGCGCTTTTGGTGGCTAAACTGAACACACCCAAAAGGCAGCAGAAACTCAGGAACTGTAACTTTGCAGTTCCACCTAGTTCTGGTTTCGGGTTTCTCCCTGCAGGAGACGTGTGTGACCTTAAGCTGCTCTCTTACAGGGAAGGTGACATCCAGACCGTGGGACCCCTTCTTCAGCTCCATCACAGACCCCTGAGCACATGGCAGGTCAGTCTTCCCCATCTTCCCTGACCTCATCACTGCCTTCTCTATGCTGCAGGGACAAGGAGACAGGGATCACCACCACACCACTGATCCTGGATCAGTTTCAGCCTTTCTCATATAGCATGTGGAGTTATGATTAGGGTTGGGAATGCTGATCCCGGATCAGTTTTGGGGGCGGCAGGGTGTACAGGGACAACATCTTGGAGCTATCTGTCACAAAGCTACAAGGAAGATTGAGACAGTTGTGCAGTTTAACATGAAGCAGTTACTCTGCAGTGAGACAGAATTGCATTAAAACTTATAATGATACCAGACTGCTGTGCTCTGCACCATGACAAGTACTCACACACACACACACACACACACACACACACACACACACCATGCATTAACTCACGAGATGCACTCATATGAGCACAAACCTGTCAACGCCCATCCTCTAAATTGGCATGTGCAGCTCAGCTTCCTGTTTGCTGCTAAACCTCAGAGCTTCACTCTGGACAGCGCCTACCGCATCACTTTCATCTACCTGATAAAGCCTGCTGAAGACAGCTGATCACTTCCTGTTATTGCTAGGTGTCATTTTGCACCATTGAGCGCACAGACGGCGAATAAAGACCTCCGCAGCCAGAGCTGGAAGGAGGAGGAGGAGCTTTGCTCTGGGCCCGACTTACCTGTCCACCTGCTCGGGTTTCTCTCCAGCTTCGCTGCAAAGGTCAGCTTCTGCAAAATGCCAGAAAAAGGGGGACAATCTGAGTGAGGTCAGCTTCTGCAAAACCCCCCACAAAAGGAGGATAATGTGAGTCAGGCCAGATTCTGCAAAATCCCCCAAAAAAGGGGGATAATGGGAGTCAAGTGCTTGAATTCCTAATTATGTATTAATTATGTAATAATGCAACCATGCTTGGTACCAGTGGCTGTGAGGTTATACACCATGAATGTGCAGATACAAGAAAAAATTAAACTTCAGACTGCTTTTTTATTGTTTTTACTCTGATTATTGAAGAAGAAACGTCTGCTTACTGCAGCTGTTGTTTTCACCCCTGAACATGTAGATTTTGTGTCGATCCATGTTCATTAGATCCCCTCTGATGCTTCCGTTCCATATCCCGTATTTCTCGCTGGCTGATTTGTTGTCGATCCGCGAAAGCCCGGTACAGCAGGACTCCTGAAGGCCCGCGGGCCTGCAGAGAGTGTGGTTCTGCCCCCTGACCTCCACCTGCAGCAGGTCCAGGAGGGGGTCGAAGAACACGCAGAAGTGCGTGGTGTTCCCCTGGGCTGAGTCCAGCGGGATGGAGGAGGAGTTCTCACAGCTGCCCATGATGCTCCCGCTGATTGACAGCGTGCTCGCGTTGGCCGCGACGGAGACGGTCTCGCACCCTTTCTTCACGTCAAACCAGAGATTTCGGGATCCCCAGCCGTGTTCCCACGTCCCGCACATCCGAAAGTCCCTGTCAGTTTCGCTCACTCCTGTTTGGAAAGCAGCATTAGACACGAAGACGTTTCAAAAATGGGGTACAGCTCATATCTGAGCTTATGGATATTGACATCTCAAAATCTGATTTGGTTTTGCCATTGTTATTGCCGTGTCTCATGTTTCAGTGCATGCTCTGTTAACTTTTGGGTTAGTATTACTACGTGAGTCCGTATCTCACCATGTCTGAGGAGGGCTAGAAGAACAGCCAGTCTCAGGATCTCTCTTGATTTTTCCTGCTTCATTGTTGGGCTTTGACCTTTGACCTCTGACCTCTGACCTCTGTGAGAATAAAGAGAAGCAGCACATCCAAAATCCTTTACAAAAGGAGGCCACAGGACAGCGTTCAACAGTGAGAACATTATAGTGCTCAGAGACTCCCTGAAACACAGCCTGCCTGAGCAAACGCCTCAGCCTTTCACAAAAAACACTTAACATCCAGTGTCTCAAATTGAATTCATCACTGCTAATTGGAGTGAATGCCACCATCCCTTCTTCAAAGGATTTTCATCTCTGTGTTTGGTTTTTGCTGTTCCGCACCTCAAATATTATTTTAACGGCATTTTGGTAGTGGCTGTGTCCTTTCGCACAATAGATGACTAAATGCAAATGCACTAGTTACTTGACATCTCTTTTTGCACACACCGGTGCTTTCCAAAATGGATAATTAACTTTCCTTAATCATTAATCTTATTTTAGCTCTGTGAAAACTCTTTGCGGATGTCTCTGAGCTTTTGCGTTTTGTTCACTGTAACACGGTAAGACATATCCCTCATTCACCTAATGGTAGGTACTACTTTAATTGGCCATTATATTCAGAAAAACTGCCATCAGCATGAAGTCAAACTGACACAGCCTACAGTGGCATGTAAAGGTGCCAATTTTGTGATCACAAATATTTTGGTTTTGAAATGACAATTTCGCTGCTGAGTAACACTGTGTTATTTCTGTTTAAAGCGAAAGCACACACAAATCTACACACAGGGAGGCACAGAGATGTTAGCGTTTCAGAATCTGATAGGGTGGGTGGGACGGGGGTGCGGGGAGTGGGTATGTCCCAGCATGTCCGAGTGGAATTTTGTACCCTTTCTCACTGGGTTTAACCTCTCCTTTGACTGCATACGGCCTGCACTGAGGTGGAGAAAGAAGGAAGTGAAATGGAGAGAAAGTGATAGATAGAGATGGTGGAGGTGTGTTAGGAGGAGAGAGAGAGTGAGAGGGAGAGAGAGAGTGAGAGAGAGAGAGAGAGAGAGTGTGAGAAAGAGAGAAATGGTGGAGATGTGTTCGCAGGAGTGGGAGAGACAGAGAGACGGTGGGGGTGTGTTATCAGGAGGGAGAGTGAGTGAGAAAGACGGTGGAAGTGTGGGAAAAAGAATGAGTTGCCAACTAGTTTTAAATATAAGCAAGAATGAAAAATAGGAGAATTTATACTAGGATGTTTATCAGCTTGTCAAAATCACTGAATCACAGTTCTGATGAAGGGCGGGGGGGTGGTGTAGAACCATTACGCCACTGTCTGTTAGCCTGTTACCACAAACGTATTTCAGACTTACAACATACTAATGCACTGACCACAGTACCATAGCCATGCTGTAAGTGAGGCCTGTGGATATGTAGGTGCAGGGGTCAGTTAGGATGGCTTGCAGCCTTACCGCCCTCTCCTGCCTGAGGGCTCGGGATAAGGGGGGCCATGCCTTTTTGGGATGGGAGTCCCAGGACACCCAGTTTACAGCTATAAGGGGGTTGCGAGGGTGACAGGGCAAAATATCTGCTATGCATCTCCACAGTGGTGGCTGCTGGCACACACTCGCACACATTCACACAAACACAAATGTGCGCGCACACACACACATACACAAATGCACACACGCACACACACATACACACACGCACACACACACACACAAACGCACACACACATACACACACACACTCACACACATACACAAATGCACACACATATACACACACACACATTTGCACACACATTCGCACTCACACTCACACACACAAACACACACATACACTCACACGCACTCGCACACACAAAAAAGGCACTGTGAGGTCCACCAAGTTAATTTCAAAAATTCTCTACCTTTTTTGAGGAGTACGTCACAACGCAAGTCCCCAGCTGTGCACTGACTCTACATACATGTACTGGAATGATTGTGACTCAGCTAAAAATGCCTCACGAACCAGATTTCGCTCAATTGAACAGTTTAAAGCCACTTTAAAGCTGTTTAAGCGAGCTTGCGTAAGATAAACATGCACTGTTTTTACCCTCCTCTTTGGGGTGTCTCTGAAGGGTCCTCTGAGACTATGAGACTAAGGGATGTGTTGGAGGATGTGGTTTTGTATGTGGGGAGATGCTGGGTGGTTATCATGCTTTTGCAACAGTCTGTCAGCTGATAACCTGTCGGCTCCTCTATCTGAACACGCTAAACATGTAACAAATTCACACAGGAAAACTGCCAAGGCAAAAGGTTTGAATTCCTTGCAAAAATACTTAATGCCCTTTGGTAAAAATGCGCTCAAAGTCTGTTACGTCTGATGGGCAACAAAGACTGTGAACTGCCACTCTGTCAGACAGCCAAAGTGCGAGATAATAACAAGTCACATTCAGTTTTTAATAAGCCTGACGTACCCAGATTCCAGTTGGTGAGGAATCTAACAGAAACTAGCAAAAACCAAGCATTTATTCTTGGTTTTATGGCTGAACCTGGGACAGGCCTGGCATAAAACTGGTCTAAAGGTTCTTTGGCTTTACGGACTGAACGTGTGTACCATATGGATTCCAACATCTCCAGGTCCCTTTGCCAAACAAGGACGGAAGACTGCATTACCCATAGGGTCATGGGAGAGTGTAAAATCGACACAAAATTGCTTACACATTTCTTTTTAATTCTTGTTCCCCTTTATGCAGCCAGTTGGGTATGTATTGCTCATCACAACCGCGCAGCCTCTTCGGGAATGCGGGGGAGTAGCGAACGAAATCCTCCAACGCGCTCACACCACAGCCGTGACTGTTTTTCACACTGCGAGTCACCCAGCACACCACAGCCAGCTAAACTCTGCCGATGTCATCCGTGCACCCTGCCGGTGCCTGCTGGACCACGGCTGGGGTCGAACCCGTGCTGTCGAGCTGAGCGTGCGCTCAGAGCCGTGACCTTAACCACTGAGCTGCTCTGGTTCATGCTTGTGCGCTTCTGAAGAGGAAGTTCTCCCGTGTTCTCCCGACCGCAACGGCAAACTGCAAGAGGCTGTGTTCCTCTTGGAAGGGCAATGCTAGATTAAAAACACGATAACTCCCTGCTTTACTGTTTGAGTTACTCAGCCCCACCTTGGAGGCGTTTGAGAATACACAGCTACCACTGTAACGTTTCCCTCCCTCACTGAGGCTCTGTAGAGGACAGGACTGAGTCTGGGAAAACTGTGTGCATGTGGGTTATTAAGGTGTTTTTTTTTCTTTTACGGGTCATTGTAAATAGATCTGTCAGGATGAAGACAGATGAATGCAAGTTTTAAATTATTATTAATATTATTATTATTAATAATAATAATAATAATAGCTCTTGTGAGGCCTGTGCAGTGAGTGTGGGTTTATCACAGGCGAGCGCAGACCCAGTAGGCCCCTGTGTTATAATCCGAGGCAGCGTGTTCCTGCAGGTCTCTCTGTCTGCACCAGCGGACCGGTTCTGCAGCTCCGGCGTGGTTTTCACAGCTCTGCAGCTGTGCAGCGTGACCAGTGGCCACGACACAACTAACGGGTGGGCGGGGGGCGGTACTCACCACCATTGGCTACACCACTGTCAAACCAAAATGCCCAAAAAAGATTAACTTCAAACGTATGGCTACCACAAAAAAAAAAAAAAAAAAAAACGCATTACTTCCCAGAAACAACAAGTTCACCCTGAGAGACTTTTTTTATTTGAGAAGGGCGGAGCCACACCTCTCTCTACTTCCCTTGCAGCTCCCAGGCTATTGTCCTGGCTCAGTTATGCCGGGCTAAAGAATGTCCCCATTCACTTCTCAGTGCTGCCCACGGCGGGGCCGGGGGGGAAGGGGGGGGGCCGAGGGGGGGGCAGGGGAGGCTAATCCCGCCTCAGTCTGACCTTCAGCCTGGCATGTCTCCACTCGCACAGACGGAGTGGCAGAAAAACATTTTTTCTTTTATTTATTTTTTTAATAAAACTGTAGCAAATTAGTGTCAGAGTCAAGCAAGGTCTGCAAATTAAACTTAGCATAGCGTAGCAAAAACCAATTGGTTAGCCTTGAGAAACATCCACTTTTTTTCAAAACATGATTTTATTAAGGCTGTGACATGAAATCAGAAATACAAGGGACAGGCTTTCTGATGTGTGCAAAATACATGAAGTTTAGGACAAATATTTTGATGAGTGGAACTTTTGTCACACAAAGTGTCCTAGATTGGTAACCTCAACCTTACAAAAAAGTGAAGTAAAGGTACAGTGAACTTTTTTCCTTCTCACTAACACACTTGCCTGTCACAGGTTTAAAGAGACTTTAAAGAGACACACTGTGTCTTTTCAGCAGGGTGAAATTTGGCACTGGTTGAATTGTTACACCTTGCAGGGACTATGCCAATGAAACTACAATGACTGCGGCACTACACACAGTACACTGACATACATACACACACACACACACACACACACACACACACACACACACACACACACACACACAGTAACACACATGTGCATGTGTGCACATGCATACAGACACGCATGCAGAATGGGTAAAGACGCCTGAGAGGGCTAATTTCATGTGATGCCAAACCACGCGGTTCACACTCTGTCTCAGATGTCCGCACCTCCCCGTACACAACCTCACATCGATGAACTCCCCAAGACCTTCTGTTTCTAGATACTGCGCTGAATCATCAGTGTGAAAATCAAACATGAGGTTGAGCTGATTGGGTAGCTTAATACTGTAATTGCGCAGGCTTCCATATCTCAGATGAGGGTACTTTACACACTAACAAGTGTGACTCATTAGCAAAGACCGCCATTATCGTCTGTGCTTGACATGATATTTCTTCTGAGAAGCACGGGGCAGACTCCGTCTTGAAGAGGCTGAAGCATGCTTTGGGACATCTACCCGACACCAAAAATCATTTCTGCTGGTGCACTTTGCCCTAGAGCAGGAGTTTCCCGTGGTAGTCCGGGGGTCAGGACCACAGGACACCGCAGACTGAACTAATTTAGCCGCCTGGGAAGTCGTGCTAAAGCCCGAACAGCTTCTGAGGTACTGCAGTCTTTGCGCAGCGCCCTTAGCACGCAGTGGAAACGCAGGTGCTCGCTCCTTCTAACCAGTATGGTGCAGACAGGAAAACCAAGCTAACAGAAAAGACGCATCGTACCTGCCGTTTACGTAGGCAGAGTTAAAACACAGTAAATATGGTTTCAGAAAAGGACACTGTTTTACATAGCGAAAGATTACTGGAGACGTGATTAGCTGTTTCAGAGGCGCAGAGCAAATCTCTATGGAGCATCCCACTACACAAAATAAATAAAGAAATAAAAATTTTAAAAAACAAACTTTTAATTTGAACTCGCACAACTTTGCAAACATGTAACACAAGCAATGTCGCAGCCGTGCAGCATTCAGTAGGTGTGCAGCATACTTCAGTCTAGAAAATAATTATCCAAAAATTGTTTTATAATAATTAGAGGCTTGATGATACCGTGGAAACTACATGAATGCACCGCCGCACTTCATTTACCGTATCCAGATAACCATGTAACGTAATTAAACCAGCAGGTATTTATCTATGTTACTAACATCTTAATTCGGACCTTACTCTGTGGTCATATCTGTGTCCACAAAACAGCATCTTTTTTCGCCATGGTGTACATGTTAACTAGCCTTTAACTGTATTAAAACGTGGGCAGTTGTTTGTTTCAAAGAAAAAAAATGGCTGTGTTATCAGTATAGGCCTATATATATTTAAAACCTTATTACAAAAATTACATGGTTACTACACCGCAATTCTATTCTGTTATTCACGTCGTGGATTAGCTAATTGGCTGTTGGTAAATTTTTTCCCGGACTAGTCTGCAGGTAAAGGTATAATCATAATGTAGCCAGAACTGAAACAAGGGCGCTGGAGACGCTGAGCTCCGCCAGCCCGCAGGGTTAAATTCCACTTGCTTTACCTTGAGTCATATTTTTATTTTGTCTGTGAGACTAGTTGGGAGTTAAACTAAGGAAGGGAAGGTGCCTGAATGCCATTCACTTTCCCTTAAGAACAAAGCGCTGGTGGCCAAAGGCAAGGCGTCAAGAATCATTTCGCACCAGCGCGCAATCCACGGCAAACAAAGACAAATGCAACAAAAGCAACATCTGAGAAACAGCGGATGACACGAGGTCATTCCACACTACGGTACACGGTGAAATAACTCCCACCAATAAACAAAGAATGTTTTTATAAGATGTAGCTGAATTCAAGTAAGAAACATACTGCAGTCCAGACACCTGTACTTGTTATAGCCTAATCACCTATGATATTATAGTCTATTTCACTCTGACACATATAAAAAAACATTCTTTTAAAACGACAAACTGAAGTTTTTGTGTGTTTGAAAGATAGTGTAAAAATTCCAATTTGTTATGTTTAAAAGCTGGAAAGCAAAGCGGACAAGATGAAGATAAATTAACAAAAAGCTAAATCTCTCATGATAAATTTTTATATCATATTTTTCCCCATGTTACATTACAATTTAGCAGATCAGAAAAGCAAGCTGAGCGGGGTCGAGTTTACCTTTGCAGTGAGCAGTTCTCTGCGGCGGTTATTGCTTTGTGAGCTGTCAGGAAGTGGTCCGATGTATTGTAAAATATGAGCGAGGCTTGCCGCTCGCGTCGCGCACGCTTCTTTATCAGCTGCGCTCAGAAGCATGAATGACAAAACGGGCTGCGCACGCAAACGCGGGCCGTCACGCGTCCAGCGGACCGCGCTGTCAAATCTCCCACGCAGGAGAGGAGAAATCACGCGTTCGGAGACTCCAAGTTGCTGAAACGACGTCTGCGGCGCTCGGATATACTCCGGCGGACCTGAAAAACCCCAACGCCGCGCTACAGGGCGCACCGCTGTCCCGTAACAGCGCAGTCCGGAGAGAAGCGGAAACTAGTCCGGAGGGAGTGTCTGCCAACATGACCGAGGTATGGGCATCGCTCTGCCTGTGCGCGCACCGCGTGTGACAAGGAAAGGGGCGTTTTTGCGTGAACGCCTTTGTAGAAGGCAGAAAAAAAACGCATAAAAACGGAGCACAGTGTGGTTGTATTGTTGTAATTATAGCATAATTAGTTGTTTCTCTTTTAGAATGAAGAGAGAGAAAAAGTTTCTCATCTATACAGGACAAGGTTTTCTTGCTTGTTTTATCATTACGTAGTTAGAATGCGGTGACCACGGGGTGATCTTTTTATATCATGTCTGCCTCCACGGAAGTTTATTGACGATTACTGCGCCCTGAAGTCAAGATCCAGCGGTACGCACGGGGAGCGCAGGGCATCGAAATAGCAAGCCGTGATGCACCTGGTTTCTCTCTTTCTCTCTCTCTCTGTCTCTCTCTCTTTTCAGTGGCATCTCTCAGCGCCCCAGGGTAACAATGGTGTGTCTGTTTGTTGTTTTTTTTCAGGAAAGGGAGTGGCGGAGGGAGAGACGTTTTTCAGTGAAAAATGCAGGTGTTGGCACATTGACATAGCCTGCATTACATCCCCTGCCAGGTGTCTGTTTAACACCCGCACTCGGGATGGTCCTGCCCAATCACATCGACAGGGGGGCGGAGGACCTGTCTGCTCTCTGTGTGCCAGCGACTCCCTCTCCGGTGACATCACCCCCACGGCTAAAGCATAGGAAGGAATATCATAACCCGCCAGTGATGAGTGTGACCAAGTGGGCGGTATCTGTGAGCTGATCTCCAGACGCCTTTAGCTGCCTGTAGATAACATTGTTATGGCCCCTCACACCGACAGGCCAAAGTGCGGGCGGCCTGGCTTCAGCGGCGGTTTGTTTCAGCACACTGAAAGTGCTGACACCACTGCGACAGACAGCAAACAGCACTCCGGATCCTGCATATCTCCTCCCCTGGCCATGACTTTACTTAAACCTTCTGCTTGTAACACACTCCTGACTTCAGTTAACCCCATGCGTTCGTAACACAGACTTTTCTAA
>CM032885.1:34915758-34978258 GCA_019176425.1 Megalops atlanticus
TTCTGCTCTGGAAGAGGAAATTCTTAAGATCATCATATCTCTCCCTTTTGCACACAGTCAATATGGCCTATTTCCGTGAGCGGGGACGGCTGCCGTTGTGTCTTTCTTTGAAGTTAAAACGGGAAAAGCAGGCCCCTGGGCTTTGCCCCGGAGGACAGAGGGAGAGAGCTGAGGAGAGTGACACCGGCATGGGGAACGAGAACAGCGGACACGTATGAAGCTCCACACACACGGATACACACGGACACACACGCTCACTTATACACACACGTACATCCTCACTCACATGCACATGCACCCACACACACACACACATATATATACTGTATGTGCATTGTGACGGGGTGCCGTCACTACGGTTGAGTATGTGCTTTGACTGCCATACCAACGAGCCTGGCTCTTTGGCGTCGTGGTCAAAGCCGCATGTTTGGTACCCTGTAGACCCGGGTTCAAGGGCGGGTGGGGTGACTGCTCCCCTCTCGCCTGGCATGCATATATACATGCTCACACACATATATTCACAACACATATACTTCCACACACAGATGAAGACATACATGCATAAACGCTCGCTTATGTGTACGCGTACATGCACACATATACACACACACACAACACATATGTGCACACACAAACACATACACTCATGTTCATACACACATGCATGCACTCACTACTACAGACGCACATGCAAACCCATAAACATAGACACATGCAAATACATACAGTGCACACACATGCATATGCACACATGCACTTGTACACACACGAACATACATATGTGTTCCTGCGCACATGCAACTGTGCAGCTCTTTTTTTAAGAACACTGATTCAGGCAAAGCTCTACACGCACGCGTCATACAGAACCTCAACTGGTCTCTTCACTTCGGAGACGCTGACGTACGCAATCAGCGTGGTTTTCAAGGGGGAAGTGGCAGAATGAGTCAAGAACACCGCAAATTCTGCGTCTCTTTATGCTGTAATGAGAAGAAAGAATCGGGCCGATTCCGCTTTACTACATGTCTTTGCGCTGTTGAGAATGGTGAGACATCCACAGCAAGCACAGCCACGCGGGCATCACCAGAGCATCCGGTTACCAGCCAGAATCTCCACTGCAAGGAGGTGTGGAGGACAGGAAGGTATGGAAACGGCAGAGGCGAATATCTGGCCATAACGCACTAAACCTGCAGTGCTGCAGCAGAGGCAGTGTGGAACACAGCGAGTGTGCATGTGAACATGCAGTAAAGGAGCCCAGCGCTGATGCTGCATGTTAAACTCGCAGTATTCCCATCCACGCAGCGCTCATGCGGTTTGTAAGGAGAGCTCCCGGAGCTGGGCTTCACCAGTCCGCCACAGCTGTCTGACTGTATGGTGTGTGTCAAGGAAAAGGATAATGAAAGCCTGACAAGAAAAAAAAAAATGGAACACAATTTCTCACGCGTCTTGAGTGTCTCTCTCTCTCTCTTGTTCTCGTTGTCTGTCTGACTCTCTCTGTCTGACTCTCTCTCTCTCTCTCTCCCTGTGGAGAAGCTGTTTTGTCCATTTGCTGCGGCTCTTTTTTTGTCATTTCAGCCCGGTTTCCTTCCTGTGTTGATTGTCTGATACAGGAAATTGAATGAAGGGGAATGAAAGCTACATGAGTTGTCTTTCAGCGCTCTGTCTGCGCAGTTAGGGCCAGAGCGGCTGCAGTTTTTTTCATCTTTTTTTTTCTCCTCTTGAGTTTGACGCTTTAACGCTGTTCGACAGGAGGAACAGGCAGTTGGAGAGCACAGGCTTCTGGCCACACTGTCCAGCCCATACAGAATGGCCGAGAGGGACTTCCAGGTGGGCTAAGGCACTGACCCGGGTTTGAGTCTGAGCTCTGTCATTGGCTGATAATGATCTGGGCTGGGTAGGAGTGGAACACAATTGGCTACATTCTGCAGGGGCGGGGTTAGGTGGGTTTCATCATTGCACTGTTTTGTCAGGACCCTGCAATCACTTGTCAGGCACCTGTGACTCACTGGGATGACATCATAGAGGTGTGCCCATCCTCCACACTGTTTGCTCTCCTGGTGCACACTGTTGCACCAGTGGCAGTGAGCTTGTGACTGTGTCAGAGGAGCGAATCTGCCAAACCCGAGCGCTCCTGCACGAACACACAGGTAGCCGTGATGAAATGAGCTTGATATTGACTTGACGATTGGTGAGAAAGGGGAAAACTCTCAAATTTCCAAACAAAAAAAAAAAAACAGAAATGCAAGAAACAGCGGACTGTCAATTGCAACCCTGAGGTTTCATCAGTCATTGTTTTTCTCCAGCCCTCCCAACCTTTTTTCATATTTTCTTCATAATGAAAAAAAATCTTGGTTTTCAAAGAAAATGGCAGCCATTTAAAACATCATTATGTTTCCATATTCTGACTTTCAGATAAAAATCTTGTGCAGAGGAATTTCGCCTCCATTTCGCAGCACACTTTGTTTCCTTGTTGCAGAGTGAGTTTGGCCGTTTATTTTTCACTCCGCTGACCTCGGTCTGATCCCTCTCCAGGGCTCATTTCCCTGCCCTCTGTCTCCGCTGTCCTCTCTAAACTCACGGTAATTGGCCTCCCATTAAAGCACCAGGAGTTTGTTCCTCTGCTCAGAGGCATGGAAGCAGAGCTCACTGCTCCGAGAAAAGCTGTCTGTGTCCTGCGTTTGCTTTTTTTAAACCACTTCTGCGTTTCAGCTGAAAGCAGACCTTGAGAAATGCTTATGGAAACCCCCCCGTTTGTGGTAGTGACATGTGCCCTGTGGTACCCTGCTGGGTGATGTAAAGCAAGACTGTGGGGACACTCCACCGGGTGTGCTGGTGCTGCTCCTTCCACTGACCAGCACCCTGTGTGGTTGAGTGTCTCACTGCGGCTGTCTGTGCGCTGAACACGCATAAACCAAACAGACACTCTCACACACCGTGGTTTCTCGTTCGGCGCTTGTATTTTAGCCCGTCACCCTCTACGTGCAAAAAGCAGGTGCGAGAAGTTTGTTTACGATCCATTTTCCGCTCCGCGGGCATGGTGAGATTCTTTTTGTCTTGAACCACAATTCCCAACGTGCAAATACGGCACTCAGAATCATTGCCACGTGAGATAACTGACATTTACATTTACATTTATTCATTTGGCAGAGGCTTTTATCCAAAGTGACTTACAAGTGAGGCAGAGAAGCAAGTAGCCATTATTGTCATTTAGCAGATGCTCTGATCCAGAGCAATTTATACAGATAAAACAATTTTTACATGTCATTCATTAGTACAGCTAGATATTTACTGAGAAAATTCTGGGTTAGGTACCCTGCCCACAGGTACAGCAGCAGTACCCCAGCAGGGAATTGAACCAGCAACCTTTCAGTTACAAGCCCTGCTCCTTACCACTATGCTACACTGCCACTCTAAACTTGATGTTCTGCTTTAGGCAGTCAGGTCACTGAAGGCAGACAACAGGGCCGCATCAAAGCAACAAAAAACATTGAAAAATAGGGGAAGCACAAAACTTTGTATTTTTTTCCAGAATCATAGCAGTAATGCGCTGGTATTGTGGAAATAATTGGAAGTTGGAGGAAGTGGAAGTGCAGGAGCGTAGCTGTTGAGCGACTGCGATTGTGTCATCGTTTTAGACGCGTTTCATTGGAGGGTTGCAAATAAAACGCCACCACCCACCGCAGAGAGCGCAGGGCACTTATAGATCCACCTGACCGAGAGAGCCATAAATCCAGTGCCTCAGACTCATTCAAGTTACATTAGTATTCCTGTACTGAGCGCACATAGAGGCACACAGTTCATTACTGTGTACCCTCACTCTCAGTGCCGACCGGAGCAGAGAGGTGTGCGTTCATGCTCTAAAAGCCCTTAACTTTTTTATTATGTATTTATTTGTCCTGGCATGAGAAGCTTATGAAGATTCACAAATGCTGACACCTCAAGAGAAGAGACAAATAAATAAAAGATAAAAAAAGTGGGCTGGAATGTGTGAGGCCAGCCAATGGAAAACCCTTCTGTTTTACGGCATGGAGGCTGTGTGGTCCTGCCATGATTTTTCAGTTATGCGTGTGAGTTTGCGTTCCATGAGGCCTTTGATCGTGCAGACTTCTCCAGCAGCCTGTCTCTCTGAGCTGTTGAAGCAGGTATGCTGCTCTCCAGAAAAACCACAGGCCTCTTCCTTATATTTTTTACATTTGGCGCGACCACAGCGACACACTAATGCGATCGCTCGAAAAGCGATGACAGCTGTGTTCCTGCAACGCCCCGACCACACGACGCGTCGAAAAGAGACACGACGGTGGAGCTGGCGGGAGGACGGCGTGTTTGGGCCGTCGGGCGCGGGACGGGAGGCCGAGGACCCCGGGGGCTGATTTACGAGGCTGGGATCGGGCTCCTTCCCCTGGCTGGAGACAGGGAAGCGCCGCCTTTGTTGTACAGAAACTTCGGCGGGAGATTTTCCTGGCCGGGAGGATCGCTTCTGAACTGCGTAGGGCGATGAGTAGGACCTTGATCCGATTTCAGGCATGTACGCGTGTGGAGGTTTGGACAGCGGGGGGGGGGGTGACATATTGATGATAGTGATGATGGGTTTCCGTGGCTACGCATTCCTTTTCGCCTTTATTCACAGCTCCACCTGAGCCAGACCCTCCCCCCACCCGAACCCATCCACCACCGCAGAGACAAGCTTCTGGAACCAGGGCACAGAAAGGAGGCGCCCCAACCCCACCCCCCCCAGCACCAGCACCACCCCGGTGTGGATGCGCTCCGCTGAAAGTGTGTTTGCGTTACGCGCTTTTTCCTTGACATCGGAGAGGAGCTGGCTGTACAGCTGCAGGAAGGGATGGTTGAAAGACGTTCAGCCACTCCGCTGGAGCGCGTGTGAACAGGGCCTCACTCGGCCCTCTCATCTGCACAGTGCGTTCCCGCTGCGCGGGGAAGGGGCGGCGGGCACACCCTCCGTTAAACGGGACGGCTCGGATAACCCCGCCCTCCTCTCCTCCGCCATCCGAATCACGGCTGACGTGTGTTGACGCGGTGGAGAGGAGAAAGTGTCTTTTGGATTCCTTACGTGGTGAGGAGTATGCACGGTGTCCATTAACCTGCCGAGGAGACCACCGGCCGCCCCCGCCTCCACCGCGTCTCGGGTTTGGGAACTGGGCCAGAGCGGGCTCATTAATGTATGTCTCTGCCGATGGTCGTCTCAGTTCTCCCTGCCTGAGGAGGGGAAGCTCTGGAGAGGAGACCCGTTATCAGCCGCTATCCATCATCCCGAGCAAACCGACACCTACCCACGTACCGAGACGCCGAGGACTCCTCCAGAGTCTGGGGGTCAAAGGCCACCCTGCTTTCTCTCTTTTGTCTTTCTCAGTGTGTTCTTTCCCTCCTTGTCTTATTTATTTATTTTGCACCCTCTGCATTCTTATAGTAATAACACATACGGTATGGCATTACAGCCCGGTATGCTACACCCAGCTCCACTCACTGCCCTGCTCACCTGCGCCCCCTACTGTTCCCACCAGAAACTTCCTGGTGATTTAATAGCATCAATCATGTAGAGTGCAGCTGCCGATACTCTGTGAGCTTCCCATTGAGGGTTCTGTCTCTATTGCCATTGTTGAAGCTGAATGTGTCCTGATTTCCAGGCATATGATGAATATTCATGAGGAGGAGTGGTGTAAAAACAAGACATCTCATAGGTCGCATAGCAGTGTAGACAGCTACCAAGCCCCCCCGCAAACAACCGGAACCCTGTCGACAAAGAAGAAGACAGAAGTAACACAGGAGCTGGATATCTGCTCAGAACACAGAATATCTTTGTTGTAACCCTTGGAGCACAAGCTAACACCAGGGTCCAATCACAATGCGGGGTTCCCACACAGATGAAATGGCCCGCCTCTTTAACAAGTCCCAGGTCAATGCCAAGGCTTCGTCAACAGAAGGGTCTTCCATTGTCAGTGCCCATCTCCATCCCCTTCACCCTCACTCTGCCCTAAAACGCACCCCTGTGCATTTCCAGCCAAGAGGCTCTGTTGCACACACAAGCGAGTGAGCAAGGATGTTACATACATACATCTAATCCAACATCTTGCAGCTGCTGGCTGGGTCTCTCACTGTTGGCCATTGTTTCCAATTACAACCCCCCCAGCAACAGAGGGCCTCAAGAGACACTGATTTATAGTTGGCAGCAGTGACAGACAGAATCATATAGGCATCATTTATTTGGGGGGGGTGGAATTACTTATTAACTTTGGCAATGGTTCCACTCAAGCCTGCACAGCTAGTGTTGCAAATGTTCATGGCCTGGTGTGTTTAATCCAGCTGTTGTGTTTTGTTTTTTTGGTTGTTTCTTTGTTTATTGATGAGATTCCTTCACAAGAGGAAATCCTAAAAGCTGTGCAGAGGAAATCCTAAAAGCTGTGCGCCTTTTTCTTAATCTTTTTTATTATATACAGAAAAATGTGTTTTGGAAGATGCTATGTTTCGGTGTTTTATGTCTGTATTCTCACTGGGAGGCACTTGAGAAATTAGATCCAACACGGTCCTGTGCATAGCGGCAGAGGAATGTACACACGGCCGCGCAGATGACGAACTGCGACAGCTTTGATTAATTATTATCAGTGATTCACCCGCATCCAAAGACCTGTAGAGCGCTGGCAGACAGATATGCAGAGAGATGAATTCCAAGGAACAATTTACAAAGTACAAGTGCAGCCAATGGTAACATGTTTCACCATCACCGAAGCAATTTGTTTATTACGGTTTTTTGCCTTGCAGACTTTTTAAAGAACCTGCATTAGGCATAGAATCCATTTACACAGCTGGATGTTCTCACTAAAGCAATTGAGATTAATTACTTTGCTCCGGGGGTCACCACGAGAGACCTTTTCACGAATTTGAACCTGGAGCCTTGTGGCCAGAAGTCCAATCCTCTGTCCACACTGCCACCAAATTGATTCTGTGGAAGACCTCTGTAAAAATCCAAATCTGGGAAATTTGCCGGATTCATATATACTTATCTATATCGATCCATATATAGATAGACAGATATCTTATCTATATCTATATATACTTATCTATATCGACGGTATAGTTACAGTTTACAGTAGTATTGTTACATTTGGACGTCCTTTTTGTCAGATGGATAGAAGAATACCTGAAATGCATGCTAAAGTTGTTTGAAAAAAGCAATTAAACGCACTCCTCCCCCGTGCCACGGTGTTCCCACCCCTCGCAACGCTCACGATGGACTCCGCCTCCCGCACTCTCCTACAAACTGCGCTTTTCCAAAAGGAAATTCCTGCAAAAGGAAGGAAACTGCGAGACGGAAAGCGAAGAAGGGGCGCACATCAAAGCCGAAACGTCGAAAGAATCAGCGAATTTAGTAAAGATACACCGTCAGAGAGCAATCAGGTCGGTGCATAACGCAGTTTGTGAAATACTGGAATAATGGAGATGGTTAAGCTTAAAATTTAGGATGCAAGCACTAGCTAGTTAGCTAGATAGCTAACGAGAGGTATCGAATGACAACACGACAGATTTCCATGCTAGAAACCCACTGCTGTTTGTCTTTGCTATTTCGAGTAAAATAGCTTGGTAGCTGTCTGGTACGGGTGTTGGAACTGAAGGCTTTAGACATGTTATCATGGTAGCTAACTGGCTAAATGAATCAGTAGTAACTAGCTAGCTAAAAAATTAGTATTTCCTTTTTTTCTGTAGCGCAATGTGGATTCCATCTGTAAATAAGCTATCTGATGTAGCTTGCTAGTACTAACTATGCAATACGTGGACATTAAGTTTTTTTAGATAAGTCATCTTGGTAATTTCATTTTGTGAGATGGGGAGGGATTCCTTCAGCTGCTTCACGGAGGGCTGGAGTGCAGCTATGTCTTGTTCCCGCACAACTTTCTGGGATGTGTTTTTTAATGGACCGAAAGAACTGTAGCCGACATGGATTTACGTGTTGATGGCCAATATATATATATATATATATCAGTTTTAGCCAACAAGTTAACTAACTAGTTAGCTATATGTTAGGTAGCAAGCTTGCAAGTTTTGAAACGGAGGATTGTGACTTGATTCATTGCTAACTGTGTGCAAGAGTTGGAAATGCCTCGCTGCACTTTTAAAGTATGTTTAGTTTATGATTGTGGAGTCAGGACAGGAAGCTGGAATCGGGTCACTTCTTTGTGCTGGTTAGCAAGCTGGCTAGCACCTTTCTTCACAGCAGAAAGGACAACTGATAGCTACATTAACCACAGAAATCGCAGACTTCATTATATTACATTTCATTACCTCGCTATAGCTAGTTAATATAGGAATATTTGCCTTTTTCAATAATGTTGTTATTGGGGGCCATGCACTAGTAGTTATAGAAACTCTTAGAAACTATGTCTTTTGTGCACTAGCTAGCTAGCAAGCGACAGCTGCAGGATAACTCGTGAGGAATGTGTCGTTCAAGGGTACCTAGCTGGTTAATTGGTTAGCTCCGTTTTTGTGTAATAGTCAATCAGACACTACCATGTGAACCGTCGGTGCAGATTTTAATCTTAAAATCCAATTTGCGATTGGGCAAGGCGGATTAGCGGCCAGAAGATGTTTTTTCTTTTGATTATACGAACTTAATATCAATCAAATGCGCTGCCCTATTTCACGGGCTACGGGTTATCCAGTGTAACTTTCTTACATCACGAGATTTGATTCAGTCCTCTCGGTTTTATGTTCAGATGTGAAGGAGTATTTTTGATGTTACTCTCCATCATATCTTTACAGATCACAAAAACGAATGCATGCATAGTAAAGAACCGCACGATGCACGTCTGTGTGATGTAGCTAGGTTATTTTTCACAGGGTTTTGAAGTGATTCATATTTGATTTTACGACTTTTATTGGCACCATCTCTATTTTTTTCCATTAAGTCTGAGCGAGTAGAGTCACACGGATATCGCTGATTGCAATGGCACCTCTGTAACGTTACTATTCATAATTAGCCATCACAGTGCAATTTAAGTAGAATGCATTTCATGTTAGTGTAATTAGCTAGCTGCAGAAATATTGATCGTGGAAAAACCCCCACAAAAGTACCAAATATCAAATTACATACAGGGTTGGTCTCTCCGTTATCGTTTTAGACACAGTAGCTGATGACAAGAGATAAGACTACCCGTAAAAACACAGCCAGCCAGCTAACATCCCAACATGTGGCTTCCTCTGGCCGCTTCGCCTGTGCGCCCGGGTTGTTAAAAACACGGCCCTTACGCACATAGCAGTGTTAACGGGAGGTCAGCCGATTTTCATTAGCGGAGTTACAGCCAGCCTCACATTTTCCACACTCAGAATAGCAGCTACAAAGCGTCTGCAGAGCATTCTTCCACTATAAATCTAGTAATAATTGTCAAGAGAGGATCCACCCTTAATTTAGTGTCAGCTGAGGAGATTATTGTCGGTCTAAAACACGAAACATAAATGAGGCCCTTAAATTACGGGTGATAAGTAACGTTTGCTGAACGCCCAGTCCGGCAGTTTTCGCGATGTTACACTTTCCGCTTCTGTTATTTAACGCGCCGGCGGTTCCCGCAGCTGGAAGCTGTGGCGGTCCGCCGGTGCTGGAGGGTGCCTTCCCCGGATCGCTTACCCCCGGAGAGCTCCAGAGAATCTGGAAAGCGTAGCGACCGGGTTCCGTTCACCTCAGGGCCGTGGGCAGCGTCTTCAGCCGTCTCTTCAGAGCTTTTAACACTGTTCAGCTGTATCGGTACGAGATCATCACTGTAGGCACGCTGTCACTCATTAAAGGTGTGAACGTCTCCTTTATGCAGAAAATACTGCATATACCCTATTGCCACAGTATAGTTTAAACTGGCCGCACTCGATTACAGGCGTACTTCTGTTAAGCTGAACGAGATCTGGCTTCTGCTTTAACTGCTAAAACTTCTGTTCTATAAATTGTCTGAAAACCTGGTTAAAAGAAGGAAGTTTTTTAGGAAGTTTTACCATCGCCGTGCTGTTAAGTGTAACTATTCTTTAAAGCTGTCCAAAGATTGCACAGACGGTCGCCTCGCCATGCGGCTGGCTAGCGTGTTTCTTTAAAAAATATTCCTCGTCCTCTCTGCCAGCACGGGCGTGTGGTAGTTGTAGCAGTTGGTAGCGGTGCCAGTTTTATATTTATCGCAGACGGCATGCTGTATGGCAGTTATAACTCGCACCACTCTCTCAGAGATTTATTGCCAACTGTAGTAAGCAAGCTGGTTGTTTATTTTTCATGTACATTACAGAAATAAAAGCCTGAGGATAGGAAACACTTATTTTTCTACTACACTATTGTCATTTAACAGACTCTTATCCAGGTACCAGTTTTTACATATTATCCATTTATACGGCAGGATATTTACTGAGGCAGTTCTGGGTTAAGTACCTTGCCCAAGGGTACAGCAGCAGCAGTGCCCCAGTGGGGAATCGAATCAGCAACGTTTCGGTTGCAAGCCCTGCTCCTTACCGCTATGCTACACTCTCGCTCACTGCTGCTAACAAGCAGAAAGCACAGTGAATCCCCCTCCCATTATATTCAAATTTGTGTGACAGTATGCAGTTACAGTCTCCTCGGGAAAATGGAAGACCAGCAGATCCTTGTCAGACAAACTTAGCTAGGCTCTGGCATGGCATTGCATAGTTCTGCTCATTTCAGGGCTGTCAGTGGAAAACTGCCGGGGTAAAACTGGGCCAGCAGATTGATAGGTGTGTCGTATTTCCTTTTCTCGACCAGATTATCATTGGGTTTATTATTATTATTTTTTTTTTGGTAATTCATCAGTTTGGTGCAGTTGATTATGCGTCAGTGGTGCAGCCTCACAGTAGTCAAGTGGAACCGTGTGGTGCTGGGTGGCTGTGGGAGACCATGGGAACAGTGCGTTCTGAACGGGGCTGTTTTTATGACTATGATGAGACTAATGTGTATGATGCCAGTGTGATAGATTTAATGGAGTACAGCATAAGGCCGGTAGATCTAAACTCCACAGAATTAAAAGATGTTTCCGTCTTATGCAACTGAGGCTGTTTGATCTGTGCAAAGGATTGTGGGTAAAAGCCCCCCATCCACCCTTTAAAATTATTGCAGTGCCTGCAGTTTCTTGTTCTTGCCTCAACTCTCCATAAAGTATTGGTTGCCTATCATTATGCGATTATGGTGTCGTATTTCTAAATTGCCGTGGGTCTTTTATTTTGAAATATGTCGCAGAGGTGTCTGTCTGTCTGTAGGTAAATACTTGCTGCACGTTTTCCCTCCCGAAACCCCATTTATTTGGCGGAGAAAACCTGACCTGGGCCGTGACTCGGTCCGCCGAGACAGACCGACAGACAGATGGGCAGACAATGTGTTTGCCTGCGAGTCTGCCCTGCTTCGCCTCTGATTGGTCATGGGTAGCGACTCGCATGCAGTTGCTATGGCGACGCAGTATTTTTGGAGGGAACAGACCCTGTGAATTGCAGCCCATCTGGTGTGTGTCTGTTGACTGAGTGTGTGCCGACCGCAGGGGCTTCGAGGAAAGGACTGCGCTCTCCTTTGTCTTCCGCTGTGAAATGTCAGTGTGCTAAACACTCCATATTAAACACACACACACACACACACAAAATATTGCTACTGTCACATAGTATTTGTCCCAAATATGTGAGTTTACGTGGTTGTCTGTCTCCCTGGCTGCTGTTGTTTTTGTTGCAGACGGAGGTAGGTCACTGGAGGTAGATGCCACATTGACTGTATACCTACAGCCAGCCACTCTCAGTGCTCCCTATCTCCCTTCCTCTCACACCTTGCACTGAACCCTCCTCCTCTCTGACGCTCTCCCTCTCTCTCTCTCTTGCACCATCTCTTTGTCTCTCTCCGTCTCTTTGCACCAGTCTAATCAGATTGTTCTGTGACAAATTGGGAGCTCTAGTTCACCGTCAGGCTCGTGTCTTTGCGACTGCGGCGCGATGCCGTGGGAAGAGGGACGTCTCTGTTTGCCTTTAATTAGGCGCAGTTGACGTGGGGCTGACGGATGCCGCTTAATTATTTCCACGGGCTTCGGTGACGGGTTCGTCTGCAGCGAGGAGTGACTTGTTGCCCATTAGCGACCACCAGGAAGAATCTGGAATGACACAAAATGAGCAGACTCTGCTCTGTAGCCCGGCCTCTCTTCCCCTGTGTTCCGTGTGTCTCTATTCTGTAATTACAGCGGTATGGCTTTAGATCCTGCTTTAATCGCCGTCCTGTCACCTCCGCGGTGTCGTGCCCTTCGAGGTCGGCGCTCGCTCTTTCTGTAAGCGCCAGTGTCAGCTCGGTGCTGGGAAGCGCTCTGCTCCGCTGACTTGGCTCCTTCGCTGCTCTTTGCCGTGGCCAAAACGTCAATCAGCGGGCGAGAAGGAGCGGGCGCTGTCTGGGAAAGGCCAGCCCTCACAGCTAATTAAGTGATAAAAGGAGCTGCGCTGCTCCTTGCTTGTTTGTTTTTAATCTCGGGGTAAGATCAGCCGAGGTGGGCAGGGTGCGTATAGTCTCTTGACTGCCCGTTAACGAGGTGCTGGCTTATTGATGGCCGGGCCTGCTGGCTCGGAACTTTGAGCTGCCTCGGAACCCTGGGCGGCAGTGTTCCATCTGCGGAACCCTGCGGAGAGTTCCGTTCCGCCAGCGGAATGCTGGGAGCAGACGCCTCTGTCTCTCACTGCCTATCTTACAGTTGCGGTTTTGCGCTTTTGTGTAGCTGTGTTTATTTTCGCTGTTCATCACATGTGGGAGTTTGTGGCTGCTCCTGTGAGATGTGATAAGCCAGCAGGCCTGATCATATCACAGCCAGCCTGTGCGAGAAGACTGCCACTCAGCAACGCCGGCCCTTCCTCCCTTGCAGTACCCCCTCACACTCACAACCTGCGAGCCTTTGAACCAATTAAAGGGCTTTTTCACAACCAGCCCTGTAGCTTGTCACGGCCGCGGCCAAAACCAGGAGGCGAGACGTGGAGGGAAAAACCTTTTAATCAGCCGCTTCGGATGTGAAACAAAAGACTTTCCTGCTCTGTGTTCGCCGGGAGCAGCCGCAGCTGAGCATTCCTGTCGCAACCGTGAGTCGCGGTGCAAAGCCAGGCAAACGCACACTGTTTGACCTTGTGTTCAAATGGGCCGAAAGGCTGCTCCGCTCCCATAGGCATCGTTTGAATTAATACATACCAGCTGTTACTCGAGACTGCGCTGAGCAGTGACTGGGGGTTGGGGGGAAAACGACTTCACAAACAATCCGCTTGGAGTTTACTTCAAAGGTGCCTTGTGATGGAGTCAGGACTCTGAGATGGGGCATTGATTCGGTGTTGCGTATGTCGTCCTTTCTGTGACTCCAAACAGACCGCCGATTCAAGCATATTTTCATAAGTGGTGAAGCAGGCCAGAAAGGCCCTTTCTAGGATTTGCTTATCTGAAAATCTTGTGGAGGAATTGCTACTGGAGATAAGGAAATATTTGAACACAGTAACCCTTGCGTGAAATGTCTGCGGTCAGGCCCTCTCTGGGTTACGCTGGCAGTGGTACGTTGTGATCTGGGTGTCGGCTGGGTCGGGGAACTAAAGCACAGCGTTGCGTTTGCGTTCACGGTTTTTTTTTTAATCGTGAGCCAACAGGATTTCTCCCCCAGTGAAGTATGGAGTGAATTAGGAGGCCCAAAGGCACGGAGTATGCGGGGTGTTTTTGGAGAAACTGTACCCTCTGTGGGAACGCTGGGATAGCCGTGTGGGAATGGCAGGAAGTCTGTGTGTGTGAGAGAGAGAGAGGGAGAGAGAGAGAGAGAGTGTGTGTGTGCATGTGAGTGTGAGAGAGAGAAAGAGCGAGTGTGTGTGTGAGAGCGAGTGTGTGTGTGAGGCGCGAGTGTGTGTGAGAGCGCGAGTGTGTGTGAGAGAGCGAGTGTGTGTGAGAGTGTGAGAGCGAGTGTGAGAGCGAGTGTGAGAGCGAGTGTGAGAGAGTGTGAGTGTGAGTGTGTGTGAGTGTGAGTGTGAGACAGTGAGGGAGAGTGAGGGAGAGAGAGAAAAGAGGGAGTGTGGCTTGCTCCAGAACAGGCCACGCCCTCTGAACCTGGAGGGTAATTCGGCAGCCACCCCTCTTGTGAGTCTCTGTGGAACCCGGGCGTGGGAAGTGGGGCAGCGGGCTTTGGTGTGGGCAGACGGGACGGGATGGCGAAATGCGACGTTCCCTCCTGTTTGGGGCTACAAACCCTCGCTGTGGGCTCGTAAGCAATCGGCCAGATGTACAAACATAGCCTGTTTGTGGCTTTTTATTGAAGGAGCTGCACACACACACTCTCTCCACAGTGCACATATAAACACACACTCATGGTCTCCGTGGTCATGGAGAAGGTTCAGAGGCTAAACCTTCAAAATTCAGACACGTACGTGATTTTAATCACCGAAGCACGATTTCATCCTTTGTGTTGGTGGGGTAGGTTGGGGGAGCCAGTCTTGGCTAAAGTATGGCTAACGTCAGAAACGGCCGGTAATGGGGGTTCATAAAAGTAGGACCATTTTCTTTTATTGTCATCCTCCTACGTTTCGTGCATGTAGATGAGAAAAACATCAAGGCCCTCTGTGTAAGGCTGGCGTCAGCGCTGTTTTTTAACGGCGGTGTGTGGAAGGCAAGCTCGATTAGGTGTAATGGGCAGAGGCCTTCCAGGGTCCCCCTGGGACCCGTGTCCTGCGGGCTGGTGGGCCACTCTCACGGTCGATTACAGGACCCCGCAGAGGGGACGTGACCGCTGAATCGCTGAGTTTGGTAGCAAGGCAGGGAACGCCGCCCCCGCCAAACCTCCCAACCCCCCTCGCTTTGGGACGAGACGGTGAGCGATGGCCAAACTGTGGGGGTGGTGGATGGGGGGGGGCGTCGTATCGCTTTTCGCGGGACATGTGGATCACACATTTCTGGTCGGGTAACGGTTCGCCAGAGACGACCGTGTAGTTCCGCCTGCAGGAGGCTGCAGGGAACTCGCCGGAGGTTTCTGCTGGCGGCCGGCCGTGACCGTCAAGCCCTTCCTCTGGGAGCTTATCATATGGTCTGGTTCTGCGCTCGCTCCCCGGCCGCCCATTAGTGGCCAGATTTAGTGGGTTTTAATGCACGATTGCTTCTGCTGCTTGGTAGTTTTCGACAGGCCCTAATATCTGGTTAATGGATCCAAGTCCCCGCCCCCCCCCTTGCCCGTGGAGACCAGGCTTCTTGCTGCTCTTGCCGTGCCCCCAGACCCCAGCGCGGGGCGCGCAAAGAAGGGCCCCTTCCTGTTCCCCCTCCACGTGCTGACCTGTGCGTTCAGGGTTCCCCCCAAATGGGGGTTTACCTCCTGGAGCCCGCAGTGCGGGGCTCCCAGCTCAGCCTGTAACGGGAGAAGCCTCGGAGAGGCAAGGAGGGGATGTGTCTGTAACGTGTAACGTGTCCCGCAGGGTGAGGGGGGCGATGAGTCACGGGGAGTCCGGGGCGCTCACCAGTTCAGTGTCTGGTGGAATGCGTCGTGCCAGCATGGCGTCATAGCTGGAGGTCGTGACCTCCTTGTTTCTGTATAGGAAGGAAGCCCCCCTTCCTTGTGCGCGCGCACACACACACACACACACACACACACACACACACACACACACACACACACAGGCCAGACCCCCACACACAGAGACCCCACACACACACACACACACACACACACACACACACACACACAGGCCAGAAGGAGAGACCCCCACACACACACACACACACACACACAGGCCAGAAGGAGAGACCCCCCACACACACACACACACACACACACACACACACAGACACACCCACACACACACACACACACACACACACACACACACACACACACACACACACACACACACACACACACACACACACGCAGTGAGCGATCTGCAGGTCTCCGGTGTGGCCGGGGTTTGTGTGTTGCTTTTATTGGTCGTGTGTGCCGTGGCCTCAGGCGCAGAGGGAGGTCTGTTTACACGCGACGGAGCAGGAATGCGCCGTCTGGGAGGGCCGTGAGCGCTTGTTTCCAGGACATGTCTGATATTTATCCATCCTTTAACCAGGGAACAGGCCAGAATGCCTAACGTGGGCAGGAGGGAACTTTGCCCTGTGGGTCCCTGTTCGTCGCTAGCAGGCTGCACTGTTAGCAATAGCGGGCCATGCCGTTAGCAGGCCATGCTGTTAGCGGCCATGCTGTTAGCGGGCCATGCTGTTAGCGGGCCGCGCTGTTAGCGGGCCGCGCCATTAGCGTTAGCGGGTCGTGCCATTAGCGTTAGTGGGTTGTACCGTTAGCTTTAGCGGGTTGTGCCGTTAGGGGGCTGAGATGTTCCCAGGCTGCGCTGTTAGCGGTGCGCAGCCACGCATGAGGCAGTGCGTGGGAGGAAGCTTAAACAGACGCGTTGGTTGGCCGTGGCCATCGCTTGCGGCTCCTGTCTCTGTTTAAAAGCACACCTCCCTGCCTCGTTCCTCGCAGCAAGAGCCATGTGTTCAGCTGAGCTAATCCGTGGGGGAAGGCAAAGTCCTGACTGACTCTGCCCTCAGAGCGTTTTCCAAAATCCTTTCTTAGGAGTAGTTTTCCTGTATGAATGAGACTGTAGGGGTAGGGACTGGGGGAGGAGAAGGAGGGCATTAGTTTGATTAAAGTGGCATGACTCATGACACACAGACAGACACACACTTTTACACAGACGCGCGCACACACCCGTACACAGTACTGACAGGCAGAGAGAAGCACACTCATTCACGCGATGTGGATTGCCTGCCAGTGCTGGAGAGGAGGTGAGAACATCATATTCTCTCAGAGACTGTTACCCAAGCAAACCTCCTCACCCCCTGTCAAAGGCCACAGTCCAGCAGCTCTGTGTGTCTGCTCACCTCCGGGTTTAGCCGAATAAAAGACATTTCTCTAAGCTCTCAGACCGTGAAACTAGCTCTGAATGCACTTCACAATCTTGGCTGTGGGCTAGTCTCCTCTCTCTCTCTCTCACACACACACACACACACACACACACACACACACACACACACACACACACACACACACACACACACACCCCCAGCGAGCGATTTCAGTGAGGGGAAACGCTTTAGCGATTGAGCGCGAAAGTAACCCCTCCTTTTTATTGCTCCAAGAAGAGAGACTTTCGCCCTCGGTTTCACAATAGATTACAGCCCACGAGGGGGCAGTGGGCAGTGGGCAGGGTCTGGCCCTCTGGCCCCCTGGCGTGGGTGTGGTGGGCCTCTGGTGGGCAGGGCCACTGGTGGGCGGGGCCCCATTGATCCTCATTAAAAGGGCATCAGTGTCTCTTTAAGAACTCCCTGTACAAAGCTGAGGGAGTCTAACCCCCTGCTGGGGTAGGCCCAAACCTTCTGTCACCATCCACTCCTCAGAAAAGAGCTGACCCCCAGGCAGATGGTGTCCCAAGCTGGACAGGAGGTCCAGGAGACCCCAGTTAGGGGTTTACACCCCCCATAAACCCGGATTTGGGGTGTGGGGGGGCGGGGTCATGAAGGTGGCCTGTCTGCAGCGGGGATAAGCTGTGTCAGCACAGTGCGGTGCTGATCGAGCTGGGGGTGTGAAATTTCATCTGCCCGTCTCTGCGTCCGCCACGCTGAATAAATGATGGCCATCAATACTGCACTGCAGCGCGTCAAACCCAGCCACACACGCTGCGGGAGCGCGCAGAAACTGCGCCCTGACACACCCTGCCGCAATGTTCACGCAGCGTTCCCGCAACGTTCATGCAACGCTCGCGCAGTGTGTCGCAGAAGCTCTCCCACAGCCGGCATGTTCCAAGCGTCTGTGCAATGCCGAGATCATCCTTGTTGATGTAAAACGTTGCTCTTGTGTGGTGACGTTGTGGGAGTGTTACGGTGTGTTAGCTTGTTCTGAATAGCAGACACACTTGTGCAGTACCAAGATCTTCTTTGCTGATGTGTAATGTTCTCTCAACATTGCCGTTGCGCTGTGCAGACGTTGAGAGAGTTACTCTGGGTTAGCCTAAAACCAGGGAAAGAGCGCCGCATTCCTCTGAGTGCAGTTTTACTGTTTAATTGCTCTTTTTCCTTGGCTGCTGGAGTTTTCCCTCCGAAAACAGGCCTTTTGTCTTTGATCACCTAAATGAGTCTGAATGAGGGTTTGATGGGTACCGGCGGGAGTTGCGGTCCGGGCGCCTGGAAGTGCGTGCACTGTGGTTTCCCTGTGTGTGTGTGTGTGTGTGTATTGTGTCTGTCTGTATCTGTAGTCTGTGTGTGTCTGTCTGTCTGTCTGTCTGTGTGTGTGTATGTGTATTGTGTGTGTATGTATATTGTCTATGTATGTGTATTGTGTGTGTGTGTGTGTGTATATGTATATTGTCTCTGGGTATTGTGTGTGTGTGTGTGTGTGTGTGTGTGTGTGTGTGTGTGTGTGTGTGTGTGTGTTATATGGAGTGTGTGCAGGCTTTGTGGTTCTGCAGCAGTGGTGTATGTTACAGATGGAGGAAGCAGTCAGGTGACAGTGTAATGGAGCGGCATTCCAGGATGAGCAGGAGCATGCAGATAAACTGGTCTGCTCTGCCTCATGCAGTCATACGCATGTCCTGTCTGTCCTCAAACTCCTGCTCCTGTACTGTGTGCAGGTAATCAGAGCATTCAAACGGGTGTGGTGTGTATGTGTAGTCATACATTCCTGTAGGTGTACTGTGAGTCCATGTGCATTTATACAGGTGTGGTGTGTATATATACCTGTACAGTTCTATAGGTGTACTGTGAGTCCATGTGCATTTCTACAGGTGTGTTTTGTGTTGTTGTGCATGCATACAGGTGTGCTGTGTGTCCTGTCTCATACACGCAGGTGTCCTGTCTCAGACCTGTTGCAGGTATGGCCCTGGCCCTGGTGTGGGTAGCCCAGCTCAGTGCGGTTGTCTCTTAGGGTTCGTTTGAGAGGGGGTGTGAAGGGGTATTTCTTCAGGGCCGAGCCCAGCAGGAGTGTTTGAGTAGAGGGAGGGGGGACTCTATGCTTTTCAACAGCTTTCTAAAGCAGCTGTCATTTTCTCCAAACACACAGTGTGTGTGTGTGTGTGTGTGTGTGTGTGTGTGTGTGTGTGTGTGTGTGTGTGTGTGTGTGTGTGTGTGTGTGTGTCAGTCCGCAGGAATGAACGGCGCTCTGCTCAAACATTCCGCTGCCCTGTCCCCTCGTCTCTCAGCCTGATTGGCCCCTGAGGGCAGGGGGAGGGGCCTCTGACACTTCCTGTTGTCTCAGCCTGACAGATTGAGCTGAACTGCAAGAGCGTGCAGGCAGACAGCGAGCCGGCCTCACCTACAGCTGCTTTCACAATGGCACGTTACCACGGGAACAGAGCTGGGCCTGATCATATTCATGTGCCCCCCCCTCCAGAGTGTGTTTACCGGGAAAGTCCCGGCATGCCACTGGGCTCCTTTCAGATGAGTAAGGGGACTCTGTGAGCGTTTGATGTGGTCTGGATCTGTGTGATTCAATGAGCAGCCCTGGAAGCTGAAGATCCTCCTGGCTCCAGAGGCCTGTTGCGTGGGAGGTTGATTGCTCTGGCCTGCATCCAGCCTTGCCTGGGTGTCTTCTCTGGTATTACAAAAAATCCTCAAGTCATCGTAAGAGTATGCGTGCACACACACTCGCTGTCGTTCCGTCCTGGGCCAGTCAGGTGATCGGGAGACCTGAGGCAGAGCTGAAAAATCTGAAATGTTTTTTTTTTGTTTTGTTTTTGTTGGGAGGGGTGTGGAATTCGGTTTTGTAATTGCGCTCACTGAAATTTTGAGTTGATTATAAGGGTGCCGCGTGAGGCAGTGTTTAGAAAACACATTCCTGTAGAGACGGTTTTAGCCCTTTCAGACTCCACTCTGCTGCTGGCAACGGCTCACTGGTTTCATTTAAATCTCCGCTTTTCATATTGAATCCATTTGTATGCAGGAACCTGAAACCAGGCAGCAGTGGGAAGATAGAAGGTTTCCCTAATCTGAGCACGGACTTTCACACACGTGACAGCTCCCTTGCATGCATAAACATGTGGGAGCTAGTGGGCGCGCACACACACACACACACACACACACACACACACACACACACACACACACACACACACACACACACACACACACACAGAGTTACGACCCTGAGCAGGACAGTGTATTTTCAGCCTCAAGAAACCATAAGATGCCTTATGGGACAATGGAACACATGGCTGTAGAACACATGTACCTTCTGCAGGGTTGATGGAACCTCTGGGGGAATGGAATTTATAATACCATGGAGATGGAACCTACCCAGACTGTCAAAGTCAGGAAGGTGGCTGGATCTTTCCAAAAAGGATGTCTCTTCCACAGCAATCGCCAAGTTGGCATCCTAAACGCCAACTCTGACCTGCTCCAAACCCAACCCTACCCTCGGCCTCTAACCTTTACCCTCTAGCCCTTACCCCAACCCCAGCCTGAACCTAAACACTGACTCCTCTCAGTCCTGTGGTTGGGCACTGAAGTGTTTCACTGAAAGGGAAATGGAGATGTGTGGAGAGGCTCTCCGTGTGATAGGAGGTGTTAAACACTGCCAAAAACAGTAATTTTGATTTTTAAACCTAACCCCAACCCTATAGTAACCCTGAATGCATCTGTGCACACTGTAGTACTTACACAAAAGAGATGTACTGCTGTCAAGCTGAACTTAATGTGTCTGGTCTGAGAAATTCAGACTGCGGTAAGCCGTGGTTTGGACTGTTCTTACACAGCTTTACCACATGCATTACCACCGCAGAGACCATCTAGAAAGACCTCCCATCTGTGGACCGGATCGCCTGGATGAGGCTGCTTTTTTGGGGTGAAATTTGCCCCTCGTGTTTGTCAGAAGCGCTCTTCCAAGGCTGTCCCTCGCGTTTAAAGCACCACCTCTGTTAAACCTCCAAAACTCAGAAATTTTCATACATGAACCGCATGATTTTTCTGATGTTTCTTAACCACCCTCTTGGATAATCCCTCGCACATGGACTGATGCCAAGGGGGTTTTTTTAGGAGTGACGCGCTGTGTATCAGGGGATTGAAATATTTATCAACCGAAATCCGACAATTAAGGGGGATCTTGGCTCGACTCAGAGCCACCAAAGAGCCGGGGTGGGGGGGTGTGAGGGGCAGATGCAGCCTTGCTCTATTGCAGGGTGCGGAGAGGGGTGTCTTGAGCAGATGTTCCTGTGAAAGACTTTATTGCACTCATTGCAGAGATGCTTTATGGGCAAGAACTGGGAGGGAGGCCTTTCAGAGAGAAAGGGAGAGAGAGAAGAGAGAGGGGCAGGCGGAGTTTCCCCATACTCCAATTCTCACTCAGCACCTGCCAGAGACAAGAGGGAGAAAGAGCTGGAGAGGAGAGAGTGGGAGAGAGAGAGAGAGAGGAGGAGAAACAGGGAAAGAGAGGAGGGAAACTGAAAGAAGGGGAGGGCGAGAGAGGGACAGGCAGAGTTACCCTATACTCCACTTCTCACTCAGCACCGACTAAGACAGGAGGGAAAAAGAGCTGGAGGAGAATTGAGAGGAGGAGTGAGAGTGGGGCACGGTAGAGAGAGAGAGAGAGGTGGGAGAAAGAGAGGAAAGGAGCAGGAGGAGAGAGTGAGTGAGGGAGGGAAAGAGCTGGTTAAAAGAGAGCATTTTGGAGGAGAAAGAGGAAGAGAGGAAAGACTGGAGTAGAGGGGTGAAAGGCAGGGTGTGAGAAGAGGAATTGAAAGTGCTGTCGAGTGAGGGGGAAGGCAGAGCAGTCAGGAGGAGAGAGGGAGGAAGATAGGATCGGAAAACGAGAGTGACGGGAGGAAGCCAGGCAGACGGAGCGTTCCAGGTAAGAGGTAGGCTGCGGCCGCCTGTGTCTCCTGCGGCTTGTGAGAGCAGGTGGCGCTGCTTTGATTCCCGGCAGGTGTCGTACTGTACACTCTCACTTTCCCCTGTCAGGCAGGGAGGAAGACAGCAGCTGTACAGTGTGACTTCCTGTGCGAGCCTGTGTCATATTGCATTCGTGAGTGTTGCTTTCAGTTGGTGTGTGTTGCCATAATGTGGCATTTGTTGCCTTATGGTAGGTTTTGAAACCTCGTGGTACAGCGTTGACTCATATTTTTGCTTGTTGTCATACACTGGCATTTGTTGCCGCCTTCAGCGTTTGTTGCCATATGTTAGGAAAATGAGTGGTCGTGTGTTTGTTACTCGGCGATGGTTGTGTCAATGCGTGTTCAGATTCCATTGTTGTGCTTGTGAGGTGTGTTTGACAGGACAAAAGCATGCCCCGTCTTGCGTTAATGTCAGGCGGTGGAATGGAAAATATTCCTTACCTCAGCCCAGCAGGAGTGACTGAGTGATGAGTGTGCGTGGAATGGCTTTTAATTACTGTCTGGGACGCAGGATCAGAAATTGGAAAATGGATTTCGCTAAGAGACTCGTCTCTCTGCATCCTAATCAGGTATTGAACAGGCCGGAGTATTGGCAGGTTCCTGCTGATATGATACATTCTCAGTGCATTCTCACAGGGAGAGTGTTTAAACAAGGTTATCACAGGAGTGATTCTGTCCCAGTGTTGCTTATCACTGTATGACGTTGTTGATTACTTTTATCAGTGATCTTTACCCACAGATGCTGATTCACAAATATTGTGTGTTTCATAAGTGTTTGAACTCACACAGCTGATTCGAGAAGGTCCTCCCAAGGGTTACTCGTATGAATGGGGAACTTCAGATTGTTCACTAATATTAAGCAAAAACAGTATTGATAAATGTAAAAATTTCAACAGGCGTAGTATTTAATTCATACTTCAATCTACCTTCATCTAAAAAAATGCATTTCTTACTTTGGAGTACCGATTGTTCTGTGGTCAGTATGTGTGAGATGCTGTAGGTGTATGTTCAGTGAGTCAGGTGTGTCAGTGTCCAGTCAGAGCAGCAGACAGCTTTCTTGCACTTAGTTTTGTTTAGTTTTGAAACTGTGAAACTTGTGGATTCTCTGATGTTAGTGGGTATTGAATTCCATTTCCCTGAGGCCTTGACCGTGAATGCCGTTTGTCCAAAATTCTTCCTGAATTGTACCGTACAGTCACCTCTAACTGAGGTCCTTGTCTCCCAGACTTTGTCCCTTGAAAGAGATAAACATCTGTTTAGTTGAGGAGGTGCCAGATCATGAGTTACTTCAGGCAAGCATCTGGAAAAAATCTAAAACTGTCAAAGGTGAACAAGTTATACTTCTTCACAATTTTACAGTGATGGCGACTCCTTGGCTTTTTATTGCATTTTTAAGGTTTGTTTGTAGCGGCTTCATAATGGTTTAAGTGTGGTTGCTCCTGCCTAGGAACAGCTTGTAATGCAGTATGATAAATGAGAGATTATCATGGAGTGTACATGGAACTTTGTAGCAGATAAAGGCAGTTGATGTCTGATGTGTTTAAAATTCATCAATGCATCACTTTGACATTTCTGTAAACCTCTTTAACTTAAGCTTAATAACGGTAATGAAAACACAACCAACCAGGTAACGTCACACACATGCTGCATAGCATAAAATAAGTCACGTGCGAAAGGGTTAAGCATGTTTCGTATGTGCTTGAAAACATGTTATTTGATGATGGAGATCTCTATACACCAAAGAGTGAAAGCCATTTGAGGGGAAAACATGATCAAGACTGCAGTACACTCAGTGTCCGAGGTACTATTGAGGTGGATTTCTTCTGTGTGTTATAGTCTTGCACATGTGTAAACAGCCTTCTTCCCCTACCCATTTTTCCATCCTTCTTGAATGTATTATATCCTGGTACCGGTGGACTGTGTGTCATGCACAGTCCCTCAGATGAGCGCTCAGCATTGCTGTAACGTTGCTGTAATGTTGGACAGGCCGCCCGGGTCGCCCCGAGCTGCCATGGGGTTTCGGACATTCCTCCTCGGCTGGTTGCATGCCGGTGAACCTGTGGTGGAGCTTGGCTCCGGTGTGGGCAGATCGTATCGGCGCTAATCTGATTTGGGCTCGGAATGAAGTGCAGGAGTGGAAGTGCTGCGGGGGGGGGGGGGGTCGCTCTGTGGGAACTCTTTTAAAAGAGAGTGGGGGTGGTTGGGGGGGTTTCCCTGACAGTTTGATTGATTGATAGGTGAGCTCCCTCAGCATGGCTGTTGGCTGGTGTTTTGTGTCCCCCCCCCCCCCCGCTTTGGTCCCCTCTCTTCCTGGCTCGGGACAGCTGCTGGAATCTCTGTTTCCCCCCCCGCATGGTTTTAATTCCTCAGCCTCCTTCCTTTGTTTTATTACAGGCAGTGATACGGGCCCTCTCCGGGCCCCCGGGGCCGGCTAATGCGTCCTGTATGTGTCTGAGGGAGGAAGCTCAGTAATGCCTCACACAGCACCGGGAGAAATGTATCATTTTATCTTTACGCGGTTTTAACGTCTCCTGCTGTTCGTGATTAAGCCCCGCTCGGTGATTCCTTACCTCCCACCCCCCCTCTGCCTACATCTCTTTCCCCACCTGTGGTGCAGAAGGCCGTAGGAGGTAGGGTCACGTGACAGTGGTGCAGTCATGTGACCTGGCCTTGTGCGGAAGTCGTAAAGAAGAGTTCGAGTCTGCTGAAGTGGCGAGTGAGTGAGGAGGAGGGAGTCTGAGGGCGATTAGCTTTATGGGAGGAATTTTCCCCTCGTCAGGACCGGCTGCTCCAGCGATGGCCTGTCCGTCACTTCACATGCCCCGCCCAGTACCCATCGAACTTCTGCTGTTTCTCCTGCTTCTCCTACTTCCTGCTTCACCTGCCTCTCCTGCTTTCTGCTTCACCTGCTTTGCCTGGTTCCTGGTTCCTGGGTCTCTGTTCATGCCTACTGGAGAACAGAGCGGCGCTGGCAGGAAGGTTTATGATGTTTATTAAAATGCAAAACAAGCCTTGAGTCAAACAGTTTATGCTGTCAGGTCCCCGGGGGGACGGCCCTATATCTCACACGTCAGGGACTGCGTCAAAGAGATGTGTGGGTTTCTGTGGGAACGAGGTGGAGGGAGAGGCGAGTGGTGCCTCCGACAGTCACTCTCAGCCTCACTGATCCTAAATCTCTCTCTGTCACACACATACTCACACACTCGCACATACACACACGCGCGCACACACACACACACGCGCACACACACACACACACACACTTTGGTCTCTGTCACACCTACACCTGAAGAGAGAGTGCCCAGGTGTGATTTTCACCTCTGAATGATTCATGAGCAGAAGACGCAGCTGGAGTTGAGTTAGTCTGCGGACAGTGTCGCTGAAGTGTCCTCTTTGTACTCCGTTTGTCAGCGTGGTACATGACCTCTGGGGTTCGCCCTGAATCCAGCAGGTAAACAGGAAGAGAAGCCTGAGAAGAGCTGGAGGCAAGAGTGGATCTGCAGTCTGCAGTGGGGGGGGGCGTCTTTGTCCTGTAATTTATACCTGAGGCAGTGTATCACACAGCCCAGTGTGATGGACCGCGGGCTGACGCAGTGTGCTCTCAGTGTTTTACTGCTCTGGTCAGCGGAGAGAGAGAGAGAGAGAGAGAGAGAGCGTCAGACTGTGGTTTCTGCTTCTCTGACACATACAAACACAGAGTTTGCCTCCTTGCTCCGTTTGTACACACTGTGGAGGGGGTTGGTGTGGGTGTCACGATTGTGAGCGTCCTTTTGCGTTGTAGCACAGTGCCCCACTTCCTCTCCAAAGCGAACAGCGGTTGATCAGACTCACCACAGGGTTATGAAGATGTGAGGCCAGTCAGAGTTCTCCCATGCCTGTGTGAGTGTGCTCCTTGAGTTTGTTTCCTCCTGTACACATTTCTCTCTCCCCCCACTCTCCCTCTCTCTCATTCTTCCTCTCCCCACTGACACCCCCCCAACACCCCCCCACCGGAGACGGAGGTGGTCAGGGGGCAGCGGACTCCTGTGGCCCTGAACGCTGATTGTTAGATCACACAGTAAATCAGGACCCTGTCCCACGGTGCACTGTGTGGAGGGGGGAGCAGGCTGACCCCCGTGGCTGTAAATATCCTCTGTGTGTTTTATTTACGAACAGCCTCTGCCATCTGCTCCGCACACAAAAGGCTGCTCTCTTTCCCCCTCTCTCTGTCTCTGGTTTTACTTCTCTCCTCTCTTCTCTTCTCCTTCTCTCTGTCTCTCCCTTTCTCCGCTCTAACTCCTCTCTGTCCCGCTCTTCTGCCAGACTCCACCAATGAGGTGAGAGTAGGCGGGGTTTTACGGGGCTCGTGTGACGGTGGGTGTGGTTTGTGGGGTTCCAGGCCTGGCTGGCACGGCAGGCACAGTGTGGGCACGGCTGGCGTTGTCTGTGAAGACGCCGTGCGTTTCCGCGGCGTTCG
Organism: Megalops atlanticus; assembly: GCA_019176425.1. NCBI lineage: Eukaryota > Metazoa > Chordata > Actinopteri > Elopiformes > Megalopidae > Megalops > Megalops atlanticus. Next base: position 34,942,088 of record CM032885.1, read on the forward strand.
TCTGCCGTCTCTGCAGCAGTGCATCCTGGGACTCCACAGACGCCGTGCCGTTCCTGCGGGTTTAAACCTGAAGAGGCACAGCAGATGCTCAGCAGGTGTTGGGGGATTTCGTTCGCGGGTTGCGAGTTTATGCTTTAATGAGCGCTCCTTCGTTTGCGGCTAATTAGGCTGTTTATTTGGTGAGCCTGGCCGGCGCGGGCCGTGCTGTTTACGCATCCCTGCTGAGCTCGCTCACTGGAGCCGCAGCAGCGCGGCTGTTTGTGTGGATCTCATCAAAATCGTCTCCGAGTTGAAAATCGCTCCCAGTTTAATCAATAACGGCTGTCGTGCAGTTAGCAGATTTTTCAGATGGGGTCGCGACCTCCACTGTTCGTTACCTCTAAAGTAGCGCTGTTTGTGTGTGTTGTAACTTCTTCGTTTGCCAGCACGACACGGCTTGTGGGCTCGGTGACAGACCTGGCCAGCTGGTCAGAGATCCTGGTTCTGTTTCAGTTTAAAATGTGGCAGTCTAAACTTGGAGTAAAAAAAAAAATCATGGAATTATGAAACATCTGAGAGTGATGTGTCACTCGCCTGTCCCAGCAGGCCTTTGGGCGGGGCCCTCGGTCTTTGACAGGGTGACTCAGTCTCAGGGCGGGTGGGCTCAGGCTGTTTGTGAGAGGTGCATGCTGGGAAGGCTGGGGCGTTGATTGAGAGCCCGTTCCCCCAGTGGAGCAGGGGCAGATTTACGGGCGGGACCCTGACAGCTTGTCCCTTAAGGGGTAGCGGGGGGATTTTCAGTATGCAAGAAAATCCTCAACAGGAAGCCCTTCACTTGCCTCTTGAAACTCTCACACACTCTATCTCTCCCTTGTTCTCTTTCTTTCTCTCTTCCTCGTTTTCTCTCTCCCCCTCACTTTCTCTCTCTCGTTCCCTCTTCCTCGTTCTCTTTCTCTCCCTAGTTTTCTCTCTCTCTTCCTTCTGCTCTCTCTCATTCACTCTCCCACCCTCCCTCCCTCTCTTACTCTCTTCCTCTCTTCCTCTTTCTCATGCTCTCTCTCCTTCTATCCCTGTCTTTCCTATACACTCTTCTACTTTTCTACCTTTGTCTCTCCCTGTGTCTCTTTCCTCTTTTCCTTTGCTGTCCCACTCCTCTTTCCTCATCCATCCCTCCATCTCATCCCTGTTCTGGGCCTCCATCGTCCTCCACCCCTCTTCCGTCCCTCTGTTTTTCCCAGCAGCCCCTGGTGTGTGAAATGCGAGAGGAGCAGGGACCGGCGCAGGTTGGGGCGCAGTAATGGTGCTGACGGGGCAGTCCGGCTCCCTGTTCCGGCCCCGCACCTGCTCCGGAGCGGTCCCGGGACTGCATGGGCGTGGGAGTGCGGGGGGATGAGTGATGTCCCCCTCGGAGCCCCGGTGGGGCGGAGCCCGAAACGAGAAAGCCAGGGCTCTGTCACGCTTCCCAGCAGGCCGTGGGGCCTCTGTTTGTGTTGGAGAGGCTGGCGGATCGGGTCTGTTAGTGTTTAAATCCGTCCACTTGGGTGGGAGTCTCTGTGTCTGTGCGTGTGGGCGTGTCTGTTGTCTGTCCTTGTTTGTGTGGGTCTGTCATTATGTTTCTGAGTGCCTGAGGGCAGACACTTTGTTCTGTCAGATTTTTCTGAGCGTCTGTGGTTTGGGGGGTTGTGGGGTGTCCAGGCTTCTACTCCCTGACTGTCTGTCTCCACCCAGAGAGGGTTCTGATTGGCCGCCCTGTTCTGCAGCAGGGCAGTGGTGGCAGTGGTCACATGACTTGTAGTTTGAATGGGCCCTGCTTGACTCTCTGCCTCTTGTACTTCTCATTCTGTTTGTCTTTCTCGCTCTCGACTTAGACCTGCAGTTAAAAAAGAAAGCGTGTAAGGCAGTGTCACAGGGACACAGGTCACAGTGTACGTGCTTGGAAATTGTGAGAGTCTGAGGTGACAGAATGAAGAGTGCAGGGGACTGGTGAGTCACAGTGTGTGGCTGCAGTTCAGACAGGGCCTGTGGCACAGATGGCTGCTTACTTGATGGCTCTCAGAGGCATTTAATTAGAGGACAGACTGTAACTCCAGGACTTGCAGTTTCACCTAGCGCTGTGCTATTTCATGCTAAGAGCGTCGGCGGTTCGGGGTAGGTCTGTGCAGATGGGGGTAAATTAACATCTCCATTGGCTGCTGCTCACCTTCTGTCTCTCCTGTGGTTTTACACGGATGCTCTCTCCTGATAGCCATTGTGTCTTTCTTTTTCAACGGCTCTCAGTGGCTTGTGGTTGCATGGGGGAAGCTGTCGGCTGATGATGTGATTGGAAGGCCGCTTCTCATTGGTTGGCAGGGGCCGCTTCTCATTGGTTGGCAGGTCTTGTGAGACCGGCTCGCGAAACGGCACCGCGAGCGAAAGTGCGGTCTGAGTGACCTGAGCTGGCGGGAGCTGGGAGGCAGCTCGTAGGTGTTCACAATGGCGCTCATTGTGGCCTGTAAGCACCTTAATCCAGCGCACGGGTTCAGCGGTAATCGTGAGGCTTTCGCGCAGGGCTGTGTGTTTTAGGCTGTGCTTCGGCTCTCCTTCAGCCACCTGTTCCCGCAGTAACGACAGACCGTACAGGGGACATATGTGCAGCGGGCAAGCGGTCACTGGGAGAAAGGACCTTTATGACCCTCACTGTGGCCTGGTGCCCTGCAGCTGACCCACACTTTGGCCTGTGGCCCAGCCCCGACCCCCATTCTATTATTGTGTCCCCAGCAAAGGTGTGTGTGTGTGTGTGTGTGTGTGTGTGTGTGTGTGTGTCTGCGGGGGAGAGAGAGAAAGTTTGTATGTGTATGGTGTGTGTGTGTGTGTCTGTGTGTATATATACATACACACACACACCATACAGACATATATATATATATATATAGATACATATATATATATATACACACACAGACACACACACACCATACATATGCAAACTTTCTCTCTCTCCCCCGCAGACACACACACACACACGTGTGTATATTTATATATTTATGTATATTTATACACACACACACATATGTATGTGTGTGTGAGGCGCTCTTAGGGTGCATTGCAGTCGAGTATTGTTGCAGGACCAAAGTGTGCGACTCTGAAATGCACCACCCACCCCCAGCCTGCTTTGTGACCCTCTTCACTTCAGTACAGATTCCAAAGGGTGTGACACTGAAATGCTTCCCCCCTCCCCCCTTCCTAATGTTCGGTTCCAGACTCCCACATTAGGAAGGACTCAGAATTCCTCTGGTGGAAAAAGATGTGGAAATCTCATGGATCGCACTTCCAGAAAGTGCAGATTATGGCCAGCAAAAACATATCGAGTTGAGTATGTTAAGATGCGTGATGCACTGTAACGTGGTGTGTGGTGTATTGGCTGTGACTGTCCTCTGCTGTTTGCACTTTCTCCTGTTACTTCAGTAAATGTCCCGGGAGCGGTCGTGGTTTCTGCATTAATTCACAGATAGACACACACACATACGCGCTAATGCACAGAACTGTGGTTCCCTGTCCTTATACGGCAATGCTGTTAGTGCTAATGTGCCTCTCTTAGCCCTTATATTTTTATACAAGATAAGATAAGATAAGAAAATGTGTGTGTGTGTGTGTGTGTGTGTGTGTGTGTGTGTGTGTGTGTGTTTCCATGCCTTCTAATCTGAAGCAGAGAGAGTTAGAGCGCAGTCAGGCATCTGTATATCACACATAAATGTTGTCTTTTGGTGTGTTGAATATTTATGTAAATGTATATATTAAAAATGAATGTTTTGTAATTAAAGTTTTAAGCTGTGGGTGTAACAGGCGTTGGGTTTACACAGCTCAGTGCGCCGGTGTGTCAGCAGACAGCGCTACAGATGAGCCTTTCATGTGAGCGCGTCTTCATATCTGCGTCTGATCGGCGGAGTGATCTCTGCCCGTCTCCGCCTGCGATCTGCTGTCAGCGGCAGCAACACAGCGATGCAGCGCCCGCCACGCTTTGAAGTGCGCTGGGGTTCGAACCCCCCCGCCTCGCTCCTCGCTCTCGCGTTTCGGCTCTCGCAGACGGCGGGAGCGGATCGCGCCCTGCTGTGGGGGGAAGGAAAGGGGGAGAGAGCGGGTTTCCTCCTCGCCTGGAGCGCCGCGTGGTTTTCGGGATGGCGAGGCGTGTGAACCGCGGCGGTGGCGGGGGCAGCTGGGAAAAATAACCGCTGGGGTCACCGTGGAGACGGGGGGTGAAGACCGTTTGAAATGACGGGAAGAGGGACTTCCCCTCTCTCTGCCTCTCTCTCTATCTCTCTCCGTCTCGCTCTCTCTCTTTATCTCTGTTTCTCTCTGTCTTTGTCTTTCCCTCTCTCTCTACCTGTCTCGCTCACTCTCTCTCTCTGTCTCTGCCTCCTGCAGAATGCATTTCACTGCTCCAGATAGCAGTGGCAGCCCTGTCTCAAAGCTCTCCTGTCCATTATTTTCCCATTTCCGTGGGCTTTATTGGCATTTACAGCTGGCAGTTACTGCCAGAGCAGTTTACATGCAGTGTGTATTATTTGAGCATCAGAGAGCAGTGAAATGACTGAGTGCTGAGACTGGTTTGTTCTCCTGTCTCTCTTTTTCTCCCCCTCATGGCAGAACACGCTGTTCTCTGACAGTGTTCATCATGTTGTCGGTGGAGGCTCCCTGGAGACAGACAAAACTCCTCACGGAGCAGGGATTTCAGGAAGTGCATATCTGGCCTCTGAGTGGATCCAGTCTGATCAGACAGAGAGAGGCTGCTTTAGAGGCTGTTCCCAGTGCAGTCAGAAGCACCAAAAGAGGCTGCTCTCCGTGCAAACAGAAGCATCGGGAGAGCATGTTTCGTGGCTGGCTTAGGAGGCTGCAGCCTGTGGAAACAGAAAGGCCAGGCCTTGTACAGAACATGCCCAGCACAGACCTTGGTTTTGACTGAGGGCAGCCAAAGCAATGATGTCATCCCTGTCCTGTCTAAGATGAGCGATGCCACTCTCACTGGGAGATGACATCACCTTCCTGCATTCCCTGACCCCCCCCCCCAGCATGCCTGGAGGGCAGAGGTCAGCCGGGGCTCGCCCTCCCCCCTCACAGGGCGGGTTATCAGGAGCCCGTCAGAACCGGGAGGGGTGGGAACGCAGCTCAGAGATACGGGAGTGCAGGGTTACGGTTAGGGTGAGTCCAGTGCTCCTGCAGATGCCACACAGAACCATATGACACGCCACCTCTCTCTTCTCTCCACACCTGAGGAGGAGCTGTCAGCTCACTCTGAGAATGCCTCACTGGGGACCTCCCTGGTAGAGACTGCCCTGGTGGAGACCATCTTGTTAGTGACCTTCTCACTGGCAGCCGTCTTGGTAGTGACCATGCTGGTAGAGACCATCTAGATGGCAACCGACTGGGTGGTGATTGTTCTGGTAAAGACCATCTTGCTAGAGTCCTTGTGGCATCTGTCTTGCTGGTGACTGGCATGGTAGTGACTGTCCTGCTGGTGACCGTCGTGGTAGTGACCGTTCTGCTGGTGACTGCTCTGTCTCTACAGCAACCCCCTTGCTGCTTCTCCTGGAACTCAGCCCTGCAGGCCAAGTGCTTTATTCACCCAAACCTGCGTTACATCATCAAGACCCTGTACGTCGTGTCTTCCCGCTGAAGTTCTGTATTTATTGGAGCCATTACACTGATTAGTGTTCCTCAGGGGCCCAACAGCACCACCCCGCTGAGATCCGTTGGCCATCTCGCTTGTGTGGAAGTCCCACTTCCAAACCACAGCTCTGAGGAGCTCTCTCATGCCCCCCGCTGGCTGCTGTCGCAGCTCTCTGATTGGAGGAGGTGTGGCCACAGTAACGAATGAGGTTTGAGCGGACCGAAGAGGAGGCGGCTGGGCTGATCCGCGGCCTCTCTCTGACCCTCTCTGTGTGGGCTGGTCGTGTTCTGGTGCCGCAGAGCCCAGACAAGCCCCAGGACCCGGGAGTCTGGAACGGGTTCTGCCGCTCTCCGCGAGACCGTGTCCCTCATCCGTCTCTCGGGTCGCCCCAGGGCCCGCCGGCGCTGGTCCGACCCGCCTGGACTCCTGCAGCTGGTGTGCATATCCCAGGGAATTTCCCCCGGAGAGATGCGGCTATTTATAGAGCCGTTTCATTTCTGGGATCACTCAACCCGTGATACCACTGTCCTGGAACGGGTTTCAGGAAGATGGCAAACACATTTTTCTTTCTGTCTTACTTTCTTTCTCTCTCTTTTTTAACCGTTGTGTTCTTGCCTGTGTCTTGCTATTTCTTCTCCGTCTGTCTTTCTGTTTCCTTTTTATGAAATCGGATTTTATTTTTGTCTTGTGGTTGTTATGTAGTCGTTTGTCAGTTGTTTGTGTTGGTCTGTCTCTCTCTCTGTTTCACAGGCGGTTTGTGGGTCTGTTTTTGGAGACATTGAGGTGAATAGAACTGCCAGATGTCACTAGAAAGGGTGGCAGTGTAGCATGGTGGTAAGGAGCAGGGCTCCTAAGCAAAAGGATGGTGGTTCGATTCTCTGCTGGGGCACTGCTGCTGTACCCTTTGGCAAGGTACTTAATCCACAGTTGCCTCAGTAAAAATCCAGCCATGTAAATGGATAACGTAAAAATTGTAACCTACAGTATATAAGTCTCTCTGGATAAGAGCATCTGCAGAATGACAGTAATGTAATGTAGTGAGAGAGGAGAGTACAGACCCAGGCTGTGTCAGAGCTCACACTGCAGAGGAGGTGGGGCCACCGATGGAAAGGGGCCTGAGGGGGTGGGGCTAGAGAAGGGGAAATGACATCATCTCTGTCGGCGAGTGTTCCAGGTGCTGCCCCCACCCGAGAGAGTGCAGAGCAGTGATTCAGCGGCCCCCTCCTCTGAGGGTGGGGGAGTCAGACACATTCCTAACCTTCCCGCTGTACCCTGGGCTGAACGGTCGCCCCTTCCGTGCTGTGCTTGCACTGTTTCTACTGTCAGTATATTTAAATATGTAATTAAGTATTTATGTATTTGAAGGAGCTTTTGGGATTGTCAGTCAGAAAGCCCCCAAAAAGCATTGGTTTTGATTGTGCCCCCTCAGTGAAGCCCGTCTTAGAAAGGGTGACTGGCTGTTGATTTCTGTGGGGTACAGGGGGACCCCAATGTGCAGGTCACTGACAGAAGGCCGCCAGCTCGTCCCTCTGAAGGATGCTGTGGTGTGTGAGTTGCATGGTCATCTCCACCTCAAACAGCCACCTCAGTGCAAAGGCTTTTTTGTTTCATTAGTTTTATTTTTCTTTGCACGCTCTCTGGGAAGCACACACAGAGGTCAAAGTTCAGGCAATCATTCCCAGGGTTTAGCCTGAAAGCGCTAGGTTTTTTCCACAGAATAAAAAGGATCAGTCCTCCTGCTTTGCCCTGGGTGATCTCTAGCCACAGGGCAACATGCCATGAGCTGGGTGGCTGTCACAGGGCGAGAGGACTGATCTCACCCGCACGGGTGTACGGGAGAGTTGAGCCTGCAGGAACATGCAGTCTGGTCTCTCCTGGGGGGTGTGTGGTTCCCCTTATTACTGTAAACATTTCATCTCTTAAATCATTAAAAACACTGCTTTTTAAATGTTTATAGTGCAGCGGCCAATTTTTCTCTCAACAGATGGTTTTTCGGCTGAGTTCAGTTCTGAATGAGCCACGTTTTTAGAACCATGCAGTGTTTCTGCAGTGTTTCTGGGGAAACGCACAATATTGGTTCTGTTTGCACCTTCATTAAAGAGAGTGAGTGTCTGTATGTCAGCCACTGAATGCTGTATTTGGTCAGAGTCAGTCTTCCGAAGCAGACATGTTTTGTTTTAAAGGAGCAGATTCACTTTACTGAAAGCCGTAGCATTTTGGTTTTAATTAGTCAGCATTATCATTCAGCACCACAGCAAAACTACAGATAGAAACAACAGTCTTGTTTTCAGCCAGCAGAAACAGGTCCTGTACACTCAAGTGTGAGGCTGAATGCCACCATAACCACCACTTCAGCACATACGGAGAAAACACTGCCTCAGTACCTGACCTGCAGATTTCATGTTTCTCACACGCACGCGCACACACACACACACACACACACACACACACACACACACACACACACACACACACACACACACACACACACTGAGGGGCTGTGTGTGTGTGCATGCACATGTCTTGATCTCTCACCTCTCCCTCATGACCTATCTGCTCTCTGTTCTCAGAGATGGTGAAGACACAGCGTCTGAACGCTGTTTTTTGTCCCGTCTCTCCTCTCTCCATCACTCTCACTCCACCCCTCCCTCCTTTCTTTCCCCCTGTCTCCCTGCTCCCTGCCCCATTTTCCTGCTTGGAGACAGAGAGGAAGCAGGAAGTAGAGTGGGGGGTGTCCAGATGGCGCGTTTCTGGTCTTTACGGTGCGTGAGAATGTGTGTGCGTGCACACATGCGTGTGTGTGTCTGTGTTTGCATGCTTTTATTGTGCACTGTTTACCCCATGTAAATCTGATCTTTATCAACATGTGACTTGTAGAGCTCTCAGCCCCATGTAGCTGGGTTGCGTGTGTGCGTGTATCTGTGTGTGCGTGTGTGTACCTCAGTGTCATTTGAGGCTCACAATGCAGATCTGGATGTGATTCACAGTGCTCTCAGCTCTATGCATTAGGGAGCTTGTACTGCTGTATGCCTTTGCAGGAGGGCTGGGAGGGGCTGTGCCATGGAATCCCCCCCCCCCCGTTCCCCGCCCCACCAGAGCTCCTGAGAGAGCCCCCTGTCCTGTTTGTGCAAAGGGTGTGGGGGGCTCTTTATTCTTCCCCAGTTACAGGGTGCCAGCAGTACATTCGATACCCCTACTTGGCACCGTTATCACCCCCCCAGTTTCAGGGAAACGGGCATAAGAACAGGACCCCTTTGTGTTTCCTCACCCCTCCTCTCTCACTTTTTCCGGGATGGTGGGGAGGGGGGATTTTTACTCAGACCGTCGTGTTCGCTCACTCTCTCTGCCCCGGGCCTCGGGGGCACTGATGGGGTGGAGGTTTATTTTCCCAGACAAGTGGGGAGGGGTGTCAGAGCACCCATCCTGCTGGGTGCGGAGAAGGTGCTGGGGTGTCCCAAAATGGAGGTGCTGGATGAGAAGGGAAAATAACTGGGGGTTGGGGTTGACGTACCCATAAAGACTGACATGTGTTGATATGGTAGAGGCTCTTACCCAGAGAGGCCTACAGAGTGAAGGAACAGAACTGTGTGTAATAAGCCACGTGAACTGCAGCTCATGCAGAAAACGCGGGAAGTGAGGACACTGCAGACGAAAATGCTTTGGTGGAACATGGGCAGAGTGTTGGGGATTAGCGGATTGGGGATTGGAGAGCCCCCTGCTGCCAGAGGAAGTTGGGCTGGATTTCCAGCTCTGCTCCACAAAGGCCTGACATGCAGGGCGGGGCCTCTGTGCAGGGCGGGGCCTCTGTGCAGGGCGGGGCCTCTGTGCAGGGCGGGGCCTCTCCGGGCAGGGCAGGGCCTCTCCGGGCAGGGCGGGGCTTCTCCCTGGAATAATGCTGTGGGTATTCCCCTCAGAGTGACGTCTTTCAGACGTTTAGGGGTTTTTGTTTTCCCTGTATGTCAATGTGTATTAAATGCAGGCCAGGGCCACTGGCACTGCTCCTGTTTATTGTGTTGTGTGTGTGTGTGTGTGTGTGTGTGTGTGTGTGTGTGTGTGTGTGTGGGTGGGTGGTGTGTGCGTGTGAGTGTTTTCATGCCTTCTGCAGGGAACACTAATCTGGCAGCCCTCTTCCTCCCCTGAAGCAGAGAGAGTTAGAGCCCAGGCAGGCAGTAAATAAGGCAGGAGTCTTCCCCATACACACACCCCTCACCCTGACTGGATCAGAAACCGGGAAACAGCAGCCAGGCTGATTAAACCATTCCCTCCTCAGGGCTTACTTTCGGGAGGGTGTGTGAAACTGTAGCTCTTTAATCCTTTAATCATTCAGACCAGAGCGACCCCCACTGTTTTACATGGGTAAGTCACACCTTCTGTGAGTGATGCGGTTATCAGCGTTTAATATTCCAGCCTGTGTGGAACCGACCCCCCACTCCCACCTCCAACGCTCTGTCTCTCTCTTTGCCTCCCGTTGTCTGACCCTGATTCATTTGTTTCTCACTGTTCTTCTCTCTACCTCTCTCTCTCGGTCGGCCTCGCTTACACTCTCACCATTTATCTCTCTGTTTCTGTCTGCCATTGTCTTTGTGTTATTGTGTTCTCATCTCTTCATTACCTGCCCCTGTGTTATGTCTCTCCATCTCCCCCGTGTCTTACACTTTATCTCTCTTCTTCGTTCTCTTTCTCTCTCCCTCTCTGTAACTGTCGGTTGGCCTCACTATACTCTCCCCATGTCTCTCTCTCTCTCTCTCTCTCTCTCTCTTTCTCTCCATCTCCCATAGTCTTTGTGTTCTCTCTTCACTACCTGCTCCTGTACTGTCTATCTCTGTCTCCCCTGTGTCTCTCTCTCTTATTCTCTGTCTCCCTCCGTCTGTCTGTGAGGTGGATTCGCACTCGCAGAGAGAGGGGTGACCCCCCCCCCATCCCACTGTCTCCCCACAGAATCCCGTGTGGATGCGCGGTCGGTTCCGCGGCGTTCCCGTGGCGTTGCCTTGGCGTCGGGCAGTGACCTGGTCTGACCCGACGTTGCCTCGTTCTGCCCTCCCACGGCGTGTCTGTTCCCTCGTCAAACCTCAGATGGGGGCTGGGGTTTGCGGTCTTCTGCGGAAAGCAGAAGAAGTGCAGCAGACAGAATCAGAGTTTCCTTCGCTTGAAGTCAGATGCGCCACCGTGATGTGGGGGTGGGGGGAGCGAGCGGAACGTATGTAGGTCAGACGGAGCCCTCTCTCCCCGCAGGTAGAGTTTCAGGTGTTCCAGAAAGGCAGCATCTCGCACTCTACACCACTCTACAGCACCTTTTTCACAGCGCTGGTTAAAGCAGTGCGTACATGTGTGAATGTTTGTGGTCGCCCTCTTCGTCTGCGCGTTCGGAGTTAACCTTAACGAACACTTCCAACGTTGCAAACACGTCCCACGCAGTGTGACTGCTGACCTGTCACCCGGACGCTGACGGAGTGAGCCGTTCAGATGTGGTCTGTCCGCCGTTTCTGTGGCATTGTTACGTGCTCTCTGTGCCTTTGCGTTGTTTGCTCTGGGTGAGAGCGTCCGTCACATTAACACGCGTGCAGAAGACCGGTCTCTGTTCAGATGCTCTGCTGCTTGCTCTGGGGCTGATGTGTTCTGTGTGTTTTTGGGGTGCAGAGGGTACAGCAGGGGGTAGGAGTGCATATGAGGGGGTGAAGTGTTTTATTCCCAAAAAGGGTGTGCAGACACATCCTCAGTGCAGTGATCTGTCTTAGTCCTGAACAAAGTGCTCAGCAGGATTCTTAGTCCAGCTCAGACGGCATCCTTTCTCATTTTGCTGGGTTACTTCTTGCTTCTGAACTCCCTGGTTACTTTGATCCTGTGCTTAGTAGACACTCTAACCCACTGAACATACTGAAATACAGCTGCACAACAGCTGTGCCCCTGCTGGGCCGCAAACCCACAACCTTCTGTGGTCTTTGGTATTGTAACCCTCTGTTACGCGTATAGAGTCTATCAATCCCACAATTCCTTGCGGCCGCTGTGACATTCACTGTTTCTTGATCAGTGAAGTCTGGCGTACTCTCTGATAGACCCCCGACAGCAGGGTTTTATTATGCTGTTTATCTGCCCTGCGGTTCATGGCCACTTAAAAGCGCATTGCTCATTCATCCAGAGGAATTTTTACTGGGGCAATCCTGGCAAACACGTACCTGCTTCAAGGATGTGTCACTGGAGTATCACTAGGATCTCACTGTGGGGATTTAAACCCATTACATTGTGGTGCCCATGACTCCACTGAGCTGCCAGGTGTCAGGTGTGGATGGAGTCATTGATGCAGCAGTGTAAGACCCCAAATCTGGGGTTCCTCGGTTCATGCCTGTGAAGTGAAATCAAGGCTCCATGAACCCCAGAATGGGGAAATGTAATGGGTGGAGCTTTCATGTGTGATGAGTGACCCACTGATTTTAACCAATCAGTGTTATGCTCTGGAGCGCAAAGTACGGTGATTGGTTGAGACAGATCAGTGATTGAGAGCACAGGGTGGGCCCACCCATGTGTCCCCCGCGGTCCCGGCTGAGGGGCGCACCGGTGGGGACGGCCGTGACGCCGGGGCGTGTGGAATTCGGCGTGCTTTGAGGCCCCGGGGCGGGGGGGTGGGGGCGTTTTGTGGCTCCTGTGGCACGGAGGGGAGACGGCGCGTTTTTGGCAGGGCGTTTGGGAGAGAGGGCTGCGATACGCATCAGAGCGGAGATTAGGGTCCGTTCCAGCTTGTGAAACGGGGGATAAAACCTTGACATCGTTTTCGGCGCGCACAAGGGGCAGGAAAGAGCGGGTCGTCAAGGCGCCGCGGCTCGAGATGTTTCGCTTTGCGTGTGTCCGCAGCGCCGATAAAAACCCTCCGCCGCTGCCAATCAAGCCAGAACCGGTCCGAATCCCCGGGCGCACCCGGCCTGCTAATAAAATTTATTTGTTTTATTTATTGTTCTGGAGCAGATGGAATAGTTTATCACACACACATGAAAGCGACAGCAGCCACAGGGGAATTCTTATGAAAAGTATAAAAAAGCCCAATTCTTCACCCAGGGTCCTAAAAGGGCCATTTTCTCCCAAATACAAAGATATGGATGAATTCATTATCGTGTGGATGAATTTGTCACTGCTAAAATATTTGTTTTTTTTACTCTTTAGCAGAGAAAACACATTTGTCACTGCTGTGAGTTTCGGCTCCGTGTTTCAGGAAAATTAAATTGAAAATTAAACTCATTGTGGATTTATGGCAACCTTTATATGTTTGTGACAGGATGCAGAAGTGTTTCAGCAGCTCTGTCACTGATCTATTTTTCCATTACTGTGGTGCCAGCTGCTGAAGGTGTGGTGTTTTCTTTAATTATTCGTGTTCAGGGGGACGCTGCTGTCCTGTCGGCTGCTGTCGGAAGCGCCTCCGTGCTTGCAGTGCTGAACTGACCACGCTCCTTCGTTGCTGTGTTTGTGTTTTCCGCAGGAAGCCCCGGAGCGAAGCGGACCATGGCCTGCTGATAGGGGCCCACTTCCTGTTTCCTGTTGCGCAGAAGGAAGCATCGGCGCGGCCATGAACCACACCCCCAGCCCCCACATGACCGAGGCCGCCAAGGCGGGGGCGGGCCTCCTGTCCGGCCTGGGCCTGGGGCCCGAGCGCATGCGCTCGCCGGACAGCATGACCAACACACCCAGCCCGCCAGGTGGCACGCCCAACTCCAGCCCCCCGCTGCTGCTGTCGCCCGGCTGCGGGGGCATGGGGCCGGGGCTGGGGGAGTGCGGGGACTGGGAGAGCCGGGAGGAGCTGCGCCTGCGGGAGCTGGAGGAGGCGCGGGCGCGGGCGGCGCAGATGGAGAAGACCATGCGCTGGTGGTCCGACTGCACCGCCAACTGGCGGGAGAAGTGGAGCAAGGTGCGGGCGGAGCGCAACAAGGCCCGGGACGAGGTGCGGCAGCTGCGGCAGCGCCTGGACGCCCTCACCAAGGAGCTGACGGGCGTGCGGCGCGAGAGGCAGGAGCTCTCGGGCGAGAATGAGCAGCTGCGGCAGGAGGCGCTGCGTCTCCGCGCCGACCGGGCCGCGCCCGCCTCCCCGCCGCCGCCCGCCTCGCCCGCCTCGCCCGCCGCCGACGCCAAGCCGCCCTGCGACGCCGACGCCCCCGGGGACGGGCCCGGGTCCCCCGAGCAGGAGCCCGTCAGGGACGTGGGTGCCGACAAGCCGGACCGACACAAGGTGGGCGCGGAGAGCGGTCGCTTAGCAACCAGGCGTCTCAAACGCGTAAACGGGCGACAGGCGAGTCGCGCTACAGGGAAACCTCACCCAGGGATAGTGTTTGGTTGGACCTTCCGTTTGAACTGGGGTTTGCTTGGTACATCCAGCCACTGTACCCTGGGGTTCACTTGAAAAATGATAATAGGGGGTGCAAAAGTTTATTATTTTATCTCTCGTATTTCTTTAAAATTCGAAATCTGAGTGCATACAGTTCCATTTTAGTTGTGCAGGTGCCCCGCTGGTACTTTCACCATGGGGTGGTTTCAGAAAAGGGAGCTTTGCTTTAGTCATTGCTGTGCTCTGGGGGTTTCCACAGAGAGGGACCAGTCTCTGAGCACCCCTCTCTGCCCTCACTCTCTGAGGCCTCCCACCAGGGAAGGCTTTTCATCCAACACACACCCCTGATTGGTTAAACGTATTTTGTGATTGAAAAGTCATATGAAAGGATCTCTCTGTAAAGGGAGCTCCACCGTTGATGTTGTTCAAGGTCGTTTTTAGAGTTGCGGTTGCGTCCTTGTCTGTTGGATATTTTTATCTGTGAGTTTATAGCTACGGTTCCGGTTTTCAGCGTCTCTCCGGCTTTATGGGCAGACAGAGAAAAGGAGCGGTCTTTAGCAGCTTGGCTGCAGACCATTCGAGATCCTGTTCAAACCACAGCAGTACCTGTGGGACGGGGTGTGTGTAAATGAGAAATGGCTTGAGCGTGGGCAGGCTTTTTCAGGTGCGTAAGCAGGGCACACCTGGAGTTCTGCGCTGCTTGCAGAGTGCTTCTCCTCTGCTCCAATAATAGCTCCCCCCCGGGGGTCACCGTGCGGGGACACAGGGACCTCGGTGTCACACCCAGTGCGAGACAACAAATCCTCTCCCCCTCACCAAATATCCCAGTCCTGTCAAGAAAGAGCCAGTCCCTTTCTCTGCTATTTTATTTTATGGGTTTTATATCCTGCACAAGGCAACAAACGCTAGTGTTACGAGGGGATATTTTGAGGGCGGTCATTGTTGCAGGGCTGTTAAATGGAGGATAGCAGCTCAGAGATGACATGTTTATACAGTTATTTATATACTCTGGTAATTACACCCTCCCATATAACTATGACCTCAGCAGAAAAACAAATGGCGTCTCTGACCAGAGCAACACACAGACACAGAGACAGCAGCAGGGACGGAGGGTGGGTACTACTGTGGAACATGACTTCCTGTTCCAGTACTCTGCCACACGGCCTTGCCCTCTGGATTTCAGGGCTTTCTCACTGCGCCCCCTGTGGGTGGGTTGCTGTCATTGACCCCTTTCCCACCTGCAACCTGATATTCCAGTCTGAATTTCAGGAGCATTTCTTATGTTATCTGATTTTGCAAAATTCTGCAGGTGTGTCCCTCCCAAGACCAAGAATAGCGACTTGAAACGTTTGGAGTTTAAGAGTATCATTTATAACATGGAAATTAGTTTGAACAGCAAAAAATACCGGGTCTTATAGAACATTCTGTGGAAAATGTTCACCTTTTAAGATAACAGATTAAATCTGCAAGGTAAATGCAGTTTTCCACCTGCTTGTTAGTGAGTGTAGTCTACGGTATCTGTGCTTCATCGTGGATTTCCTGGGAGGGCATTCACAGGCCCGGATTCAGCCCAGCCACCCTGACCTTTAACACTTAAGTCTGACCAGAGTTTCTGCAATAACACTTAACTCTGACCATAGTTTCTACAGTAATCCCTCAGTCTCACCATAGTAATGGCTTCTTAATGGGCCTTTAAGTGTGTTGAATCAGGGAAAGGGTGAACATCGAACAGCTTGCATAGAGGGGAAAAGGTCTTTTACTAGCTGAATGAAGAGCTCCACCCCTATGGAATGGAAGTGCCCCTGCTCCTCCAATCAGGGTGGTCTCTGATGTATCTGTCATCATAACTCATCATTTATGTTTGTTCTAATATACAAAAAAATTTTCAACTCGCCCTTACATTCAGGGTCCAATGGCAGCCACAGATTTCCTTGCCTTCAGTGTGTCCCTCGGTCAGTCCTGTTTTTGCCATGACCGCAGCGTCGTTTATGTGCACGGTTTTCTGGGCACGCCCATTTGAGTATCTCCCAGCAGGCCGAGGGGTTTTATGTGTGTAACAATGGCGGGGTCCGGTGTCCCAGAGGCTGCATTAGCGGTTGGCTGCAGACGGCTGCAGGTGTTTTTGTGGTTAAAGCCTTTGATTTCCTATTCCCTGGCGAGAGTCACCTCACCGTCACTTGATCCTGTCCAGGACGGGAAGAATGCACACCTGGCGCGGGGGCTTTCGCTGCGATCTGTCTGCGCGCACTCTCTCTCTCTCTCTCTCTCTCTCTCTCTCTCTCTCTCTCTCTCTCTCTCTCTCTCTCTCTCTCTCTCTCTCTCTCTCTCCCTCTCCCTCCCCCTTCAGTTCCCCTCCTCCCCCCATCTCTCACTGTCTTCCTTTCACCACCTCTCCTTCCCTCTGTCTCTGTCTTACCACCTCCTTTCATTTCTCTCTCTTCCCCCATCTCTCTCTCATTGTGTCTTCCCCCATACAGATACATGTCTACACACACACACATACACACACACACACACACACACACACACACACACACACACACAACACACACACACACACACACACACAAGGACATACCCCCATGTATGTACACTCATACAGAGATACATGCGCACGCGCGCGCACACAAACACACACGCACACATACTGGTACATGCACGTACACACTCTCTCACACACACACTGGTACACACACGCAGCAGAGGCAGTGCATGCTGATTGGTGTCATTGCCACAGTCTGGCTCGACCTTCAGCAGTGCAGGTAGCACAGCGGCGAGAACTGCTGCTGTTGCCATGGCGCCTCGCCGGGAGATTTTCAATTTATATGCACACATACACACACGCACGCTCGCATGCACACACACACTGTCTCTCTCACACGCACGCTCACATGCACACACACACACGCTCACATGCACACACACACTGTCTCACACACACACATACACACACACACACACGCACGCTCACATGCACACACACACACACACACACACGCATGCTCACATGCACACACACTCTCACACAGACACGCACGCACGCACACACACACAGCTCTTACATATAAAAACTCTCAGCCACATGCAGAGACACACTAATAGTGTGTGTTGTGTATAAAATTCAGTGATTTCACAAATCTCTAGAACACCACACCATGATGGAAGCACTTTACAATGTTTTTTCAATGGAAATATAAGAGGAATGTTCTGTTTCTGTTTCAGTGTGCGCCTGTGTTTGTGTGTGTGTGTGTGTGTGTGTGTGTGTGTGTGTGTGTGTGTGTGTGTGTGTGTGCGTGTGTGTGCGCGCGCACGCTTTGTGAGTGTGTTGATGTGTGTATAATGGAGTGGGAGGTCCCTGCAGGTGAAATATGAGAGCGAAAGCTTGACAGCCAAAATGAATGTGGAAAAGAAGTGAATAATTATCAGACATGTCAGCCTGGAGGCAACCGTACAGTGGAGAGTTAACCCCTACGGCCACTGGCTGGCCAACAAACACAGACCCTGGTGTTTTTTTTTTTTAAATAGCATGTGCACACCGGTGTGTAATACATGTGTGCTAGATCAACAACACAGAGATGCATAACTCAGCTCTGAGCACCCGGTCCAATTCGATCCCATTTCCTGCTGCCTCTCTGTTTCGGCTCTGTAACACAGACGCTCCTAAGTGCTTCCACATGTGCGCCACCTGGGCCAAGCGCATTTGTTTACCCAGGGGGGCCTCTTGTGGTCACGTCGTGTAATTGCATGTGTTTTCAGTCAGATTGTTTAAACAAAAAAGCCCCGTTTTCAGAGGAAGTTGGCACAGCGGCCTGTAGCGTTCTTGGCTCACCGTGCCAGACCTTTGATATGTAATCCTCACCGTAGTAATATTGAAAATTTTTACAGGAAAGGGGTCCTTGAATTCCTTCTTCAAACAGGAAATGATAAAATGGTTAAGTATTGTTACAATGTCCTCTCTCTCAGCTGCGCTCTCCCACGTCTCGCTCACGAATGCCTTTGAATGGCTCTGCGGGCTGTTTCTGGACACCATCGGAGCTTCAGCATGAGAGAAACTCTCAGTTCTCCTGAGATAATCTCCAAATGCGAATCGCAGCTGTGAGGCGTCCAGGAACGAGCTGGATGTGCCAAACTCTGCAGTGTGGTCCTGCTGTCGGTCCGCACTGTGGGAGTGCCGGGGTCCTCAGTGACTGAACCGTGTAGTATCCGCCCCGTCCTTTCAGTGCTGCACAGTTTGGCCCCCTCATTACATCGCCCTGAGGTGCGGTTCACTTCCAAAAGTCATCATTGGTCTCCCTGTTTCCTTCCTCACCTCATTAACTAAACCACTTCAAGCACTGGGTCATGCATAAGCAGCTAGCTTGTTAGCCACCGGTGTGGACCAGTGGTCCAGGTCAGCAGATTTTGGCATCCTCCTGGAGCAATTGGTCTGTAATGTTCAATAATAATCGTTAGTTGTGCTCCCATGGTTTGCCATTTTCATTCACATCATGAGCAGATAATTAGCAACAAACTCGACAGATGTGAATGTGGTCTCCCCTGGTTTGTTTTGTAACTTCACTCAATCATTAGTTCTCTGTCACGTATTTTGGTGTTTTGCCATTTTCACTAGCCGGACATCTGGGTCTGCTTGGTTTCAAGTTCAAGTGTTATAGCGCCTCTTTACAGTCGATCGTCACAAAGTGCTCTGTTGCAAAGCGAATCAGAAAACCAGAAAACCTTGGCTAATTGGTAGAACAAAAAGGACACTGATGTCCTACAGCTGATGTGTATGTTTGGGGGCAGCAGTGTAGCAGAGTGGTACGGAGCAAGGCTCGTAACCAAAATGTTGCTGGTTCAGTTCTGCTGCTGCACCCTTGGGCAAGGGACTTAACCCAGAACTGCCTCAGTAAATATCCAGCTGTACTGTAGCCTATGCAAGTTGCTCTGGATAAGACGGTCTGCAAAATGGCAGTGTAATGTAATGGTGTCCCCCGCCGCTCTCTGACCCCCCGCAGGAGATGGAGCTGCTGGAGTCGCTGCTCCGCTCGAAGGCGGACGCTCCAGAGTCCTGGGATGCCCGCAGTGCCAGTAGCCTGCGCTCCGCCCTCAGCCGGCAGGACCGCAGCCGCCTGCTCTGGGACGACATCACCATCCTGGAGGAGGACACCAGCAAGGCCACCGCCCTCCAGCTCCGCCTCGACGAATCGCAGAAGGTCCTGCTCAAGGAGCGCGAGTAAGGAGCCGGGGGCGGGGCCAGTGGGAGGGGCCAGTGAACAGCGGGAGGGGCCAGGGGATGGCAGGGGGTGTGTCTCACTCACTGGGGTGTTACGGTTTCATTAATGGGCAGTATTCACACTGCACACTTCAGCATGTGCTGCAGATTCAGTTTTAAAACATTCTTTATTCATGGGTTTCAGCACAGTACCAGCACCAGTTAAATTGTAAAAAGGTATGTCTATATGTTTAGTGGTTATTCATTCAACTGATCCCTCATTAAGTTTTTAAGTTGATGTGTATGTTTGCTGTGATGAAAATCACAGCTCAAGTGAAATACACCCATGCTATGCACGCACACACATGCACGCACACACACACAACTCGCTCATTCTTATTAAGCCCATCACTGATGAGATACCTGGCTGCAGTGGAGTGGTCTGGCCAGTAGGGGTCAGACCTGAGCCTCTGTGGCAGGAGAGCCCAGGTCGGAGCGTCGTGAAGGTGAGACGGCGTGTGAAGGATCACTGCAGCGGTTGTGTGGAAGGCCTCTCCTGAGTGCTGTGGCGAAGGTGAGGAATCGGTCAGTAAGAAACTGAACGCTGCAGATTAGGTCTTCAGTCATGGGAGTACAGGATTTAGGGCCTGTTTCCTGGGGGGCATGTTTCCTGGACTTCCTCCATGTCAAATGAACAGGAAATGATTTGAATTACAGTGTGGAATTTAACAACACAGAGCCGGTACGTTATTCTTGGGACATCAGAGCTGATTGCCATACGTTTTCTATCTGTCTGTGTGGATCCTTTTACTGTCCGAGGAAATGGAAGGGAGGATGGTTTGAGTTTGGACTCCTGTTTGGCGGGGGCGGTTTGTTTTGTTTCGGCTCCTGCTACATTTCCGGTCTTATCAGAATCGTGGGGGCCAGCATTCCTGAGCTGGAGTTCGCTGAGAGCCGCAGCTGCTGTAGCTGCCGAGAGCGTTTCCTGCAGATCTGGCCGTGGGGGAAGCAGGATCTCTGAAGTAGCATACCTCTTTGATGTGTCCGCACAGAGCGTACTGCGAATCAGACGAAAAATGACATAAAATGGAGAGACAGAGACGGGGGGAGAGGGAGAGAGAGAAAGAGGGAGGCAGAGAAAGAGGGAGGGAGGGAGAGAGGGAGAGAGAGAGGGAGAGGAGGAGGAGGAGATTTGATGGGAGAGAGGGAGAGAGAGGCAGACAGAAAGAGGAGAGGTGGTGGAAGAGAGGGAGACAGAAAGGGGGAAGGAGAATAGGTGGTGAGAAAGGGAGGGTGAAAGAGAGAAGGGAGAAGGATTGGTAGGGAAGAGAGGTTTGGAGAGGCAAGAGGAGAGGGTGGTAGTTAGAGAGAAAGGGGAAAGTGGACGGGGAGAGGTTGAGGGGGGAGAAGGATTGGTGGTGAGAGTGCATGAGGTTGGGGGGGCAGGAGGAGAGGGTGGTAGTGAGAGAGGGGGAGTGAGTTAGAAAGGAGGGAGACAGATGTTGGAGTGGGGGTGAGTGGTGCAGAGGCCATTTGAATCCGTTACAGTGAAGCTGTACCACAATTCCCTGCTGCATAAATTGTAGCTTTGAAGTTCAGGTTGAGTTTGGTTGATCGAATGAGAAGACATAAATGAAGAAGCCACAATGGACATGAAAAAATGGATTTTGGTCATAAATTTATGTACGACTTAGCATTTCAGTAAAGGAACCTTTTGTATCTTTAACAGAAACGTTTCGGTGGCTCATTCAGGAGTTCCAGCACTTTTCCTGCATTCTGGCTCTGCTCTGCTCTCCGCTCTGCTTCCTGTTAGGCGGTAACGAGAAGCAGACGAGCCTCGCTGCTAATTACTCCCATGACCTCACAAAGTCTGTGACCCCCCATCCCCTCCCATCCCCCCAAAGACAGCAGACCTCCAGAGACGTGCCAGGATGCTACTGGAAGGGCCGTAAATAGATGCGGGGGTGTTAATTCAGTGTGAAGGAGCGCTCGTCAGCACCGGCTCCGGGGTTTGTGATCTCGCAGGTGCGATAACACCTCCTTCAGGTGGCAGCTGGTGTTGAACAGAGCGCTGTTGTTGATGTTGACTCGAACGGTAGCAGCGATATCACACGGGGCTTACGGGTCTTACCTTGTAAGGTGGAGGTTGCGGGTTTGAATTCTACAAGGGGGCATTGCAGCTGTTTGCTTAAGGTGTTTCAGGTAGAGGTTCAGCCTGTATAAGTGGGTGCTGTGGGAAATACAATCTGTGCAAAAGGCCTGCAGATGTCTGCCCAGCAGTGGGGTAATGCCGGGGACAGCAGTCTTTAAAAAATAAGCATTATGGATACTGCAGCTCTGTGAGAGGCCGTTCCAAATCGATGCACTGCCTGGAATCCGGTAATAACAAAAACGAACCTCTTAAGGCACACTTTATCACGTGGAGATATTTGAATGAGCAGTGCTTGTGGACTGGCTATTTACAGACTCGTGAGGTTGGCCTGTGCCTTTAACCTGGTTGGATTAAGCACTTTTTTTTTTCTTTTTTTGTCTGCAGGGACAAGCATATGCTCAGTAAGAACATCGAGAAGCTGGAGAACGAACTGAGCCAGTGGAAACTCAAGTACGAGGAGCTGAGCAAGACCAAGCAGGAGGCCCTCAAACAGGTGAGACCGTTGGGGGTTAAAGCGACCCGAGGCCGCCCGCAGATCGACCGCGGAATGACTGTAACGGTTAAAGCCATTGAAGCCGTTCAGTGGCCGATACAGACTCTGTAAAACCAGTTTAGGCCGTCTTGCGGTTTAAAGCTGGGGAGTCCTTCAATCATGCCAGATACGACAGAGAACCGATCGATAGAGGTTTAGGTGTTAGCCTTTTAGCGAGTCTCTAAAATGCTCTCTCAGTAAAGTGAGACGGAAAGCACTTTTCTCTGAATTTTTTGGCGGAATGTTGGCACCTGTGTTTCGCCATTTCCCAGAATTCCCTGTTGTGACATCCACGGGATTTCCCATGGAAAAACAATGAGGTTTTCTGGCGTTCCTCAGTCTTTGGGAACAATGCTCTCTCTTTATAAAGGTACTCTTTGTAATTTCTATAAAAAGATCCTGTTCTAGTGTAGACAAGACTGTAGGCAGGAGGATATGCCAAAACTATGTAGAAAATAGCTTGTACAAAGTGGAGCCACATGTTTGCTTTGTTGATGTATTTCTATGATATTGAAGGCTGGGGATAGGTTACCAGCAGTGTTTATAGGTAAAATACACAGGATCCTGCTTTATAAATGAAAAATGGCAAATGATGAGTCGCCATGGGTACAGAAGTCTCCCTGTAACTGGGGTGTTCTCTGGAATTGTTATTCTTTGTTTGATCCGCCGTTATGTGGGCTGTACAGTGCCCCTCGACCCCTAACTAAGAGGCAGCAGTCAGTCGCCGCTGACGGTAGCCTGGCTCATGTCCACCTTGTGCAGAGCCTCTTGAAGTTGAATATGAGTTCAGAACATTTTCTCCCAGGTGGGAGCAGCTGTGGCACTGGTGGGAGAGAGCGCAGTGTCAGGGGGTTATGTGGGAGGGTGACCAGCAGGGGGCGCCTGTGTTTCAGATTTAAAAAAAAAAAAGCAGCTGCTGCTTTTTCAGCGCTGGCCTTTGAATGCAGAGCGAACCCGTCACACGGTGATATCTGTGGCAGGTGCAGGCAGGCGTGTCTCTCAGAGCAGCGAAGGGTTTCTCAGGTGTGAGAGGAGAAGGATGTGGTAGAGGGAGAGGAGGAGGAAGGGGAGGAGAGACAGTTTAAAGGGAGAGAGCAGAGACTGAAGGCCTCAGGGTGCACAGCGAGAGCCGTGTCTGGGACTGAGGTGTGCTGGGGCAGCAGCAGAGTGATCCGCCCAATCAGACGCGCAGAGCTGTGTAAGATGCGTGTTAATTGGCCAGCGGCAGGGAGAGGGCCAGTGGCAGTGTAGCGGGGTGACCGCCGGGTCCCGGGGGAGTTGTGTGAATGAACGACTATCAGAGGCAGCACTGCGCCACAGCGTTGCGATAATGACACAGGAGAGACCTTGCGCTGGGGTGGGGGGAGCCAGTAAGCTGTCATTCATCAGCCTGTGCTCTGTCCTCCGGGTCCTAATCTACTCTCACTCCCTCTCTCTCCCCCTCTTTACCCCTGTCTCTCTCTTTCCTTCTCTCTCTCTCTCTCTCCCTCTCTCTGTTTCTCTCTCTCTCTCTCTCTCTCTGTCTCTCTCTCTCTCTCTCTCTCTCCCTCTCTCTCTCTCTCCCTCTCCCTCTCCCCCTCTCTCTCTCTGTTTCTCTCTCTCTCTCTCTGTTTCTCTCTCTCTCCCTCTCTCTCTCTCTCTCTCTCTCTCTCTCTCTCTCTCTCTCTCTCTCTCTCTGTTCTCTCTTTTCTCTCTTTCTCTCTCTCTCTGTGTTTCTCCCTCCCAGCTGAACCTGCTGAAGGAGGTGCATCAGGATGAACTGGGCCGCATGTCTGAGGACCTGGAGGATGAGCTGGGGGCGCGAAGCAGCATGGACAAGAAACTGGCCGAGCTGAGAGGAGAGGTCTGTCCGCACCTGCCGCACCTGCTGCACCTGCCACACCTGAACACCTGCCCAACTTGCCACACCTGGCATACCTGCTTAGAACTACTGTATACTGGGCACACCTGTATACCTGACACATTCTCAGTGCTACTTTGACCTGTACTCCTGGGCTACTGTACCACTGTAAAGCTTAAAACCAGCTTTCAGAGACATCACACACCTGCAGGTCGGCCATCAGCAGAGCCTCACCTCACCTGCGTCAGGTATCTGTCTCAGACCCAGGTAAACCTCCCCCGGTTGCCTTTTTAGTGCAGGATGTGTGCTGCAGCTTGG
Organism: Megalops atlanticus; assembly: GCA_019176425.1. Taxonomy (NCBI): domain Eukaryota; kingdom Metazoa; phylum Chordata; class Actinopteri; order Elopiformes; family Megalopidae; genus Megalops; species Megalops atlanticus. Next base: position 34,966,049 of record CM032885.1, read on the forward strand.
GCCTGCTGCCACTCACAGCCCTGCTTTAGCCCCGTATGCTGGACCCCGCTGAGTCCTAGCTCTCAGTGCCGACCTAACCTCCTCCCCTGGGGTCACGACCCCACCGTTCCGGGCCTGGATCTGTTAGCGATGTCTGCATTAATCACGCTGAACTAACAGACCCCCTCTCTGTGTGTCACTGTCATCAAGAGCTGCCCGTCTTCGCTGCTCATTTTTCATCATGACATAATGGAGATGTCAACAGTGAAGCCACCAAAATATAAATGATCATTATCCTCCTCACTGCTGCTGTTGTCAATTGTTTCTGTGGGGGGATGCAGGGTGCTTGTGTACATGAACGACTGCCTTCACGCTCTCTCTCTCTCTGTCTCTCTCTCCCCCTCTCTCTCTCTCTCTCTCTCTCTCTCTCTTTCTCTGTCTCAGATTTATTTCATATTTAAAGGTGCTTTATTGGCAGGAGAGACAATTGCTGTGTTGCCAAAGCAACAAGATCAAATATATCCATTCGAATTAAAGCAAATTCAACAATTATTAATTTTTCAGGATGATTAATATATTTCTAATATATTTTAATTTAATAGTGGTGCTCCAGGACAGGGCACTCAGTCTCTCTGTCTCTCTCTCTCTGTCTCATGATTTCTCTCTCTCTCTCTCTGTCTCTCTCTCACTCTCCTCTTCTTTCATGTCTTTCTCCACATGGAGTGCTCTGGAGGAGAGAGAGATGAGAGATTAAAAGAGTGTGTCAGGAGCACCTCTAATCACAGTTGCGACCACTGAACACACGTGTGCTCAGCTTTGGTAAAATCCCCCTGATGACTGTTAGGTTGATGTCAAAACGAGCAAGTTCTGCTTCTGTGACCGTAACCATTTACCTATCAGCACTGATGACCATTTCCTGTTTGGCTGTGGTTACAGAGGAAGTAATAAGTGGGTGGGGCGAATATGGAGGTTTGATGAGGTCCACAGCCTCTCTGAGATGGGGGAGGCAGTGTGTGCCCCTCCCGCAGGTCTCAGCTGGTTCTGGTCCCGGTTCTGCCCCTAGGCCCGCCCCGGTGAGGATTCCAGCAGTAGAGGGTGCTGGCCTGGGTCTCCCAGAGCCAGATGGATTTGCATTAAGGCTGAGGTCACATCAGTGCAGGAGGGAGAACAGGCCTGAAAGCTCTCTGAAATTGGCTTCATGCCTGCTGTGTGTGTGTGTGTGTGTGTGTGTGTGTGTGTGTGCGCGTATTTCTGTGTGTGCGTATGTGCATGTGTTGCGTCAGGTACGTGGTCCTTTAGCTGGGCAGGTCCCAGTAATACAGATGCACTGAATTACACATCAGACCATGTGCCGACCCTCACCTTGTTATCCTGCTCTCCCTGCGCCCGGTCAGAGGCCGAGTCCTGTGCCCCAAAACGTCTCTCAGGCTCTAATTGGTCACAGTGCGATGAATTTCTTACTCCCCAGAATCCTCTGGTTTGGCAGTTTGGATACCCAGACCCGCCGGCCGGCCTTTTTTAACACACTGACTTTCCTGGCTGTTGTGGCAGAGTTGTACTGAAGCGCCCTCTGCTGGAACAGCGTGACTGTGCGGCTTTTACCGCATTCCTCTGCATGTCTGAGTGTTCCCGCTCCGCCGAAAGGCGCGGTCCGCTGGCATGAAAGGGGCATGGCCACCGGCTATGTTGCACCTCTCTCCCTCGCCGCAGAGTGGAGCATTCTGGGACGGGTCCCAACATTTGGACCCGCTCTTTTGGAGACAGGATGTCATTGACCGCTTTCCAGTCTAAATTGAAGGACAACTGAGTCCACATTCCCAGATTTGGGCCTTTCCCTCATAAAGCAGGCGAATGCTGACCTTCTGAGGGCCTTTATAGAGTTTCCCACAGTCCTTGGAAAAAACCATCTGTTAGCGATGGGGAAAATCTGGAAATTTTGTCCACTTAACAACCCCAAGGTTGTCCTGCATGACATATGTTTGCGTCAGGTTTTCTTTTTAGCTCTTTAAGGAAAAATATGACCAAAAAAGTGAACCTTTGGTCCCTCTGTCCCTCTTCCCCTTCCCCATTCAGCTCTCACTTCCCCCTCTCTTCCCTCCATGTGTCCCACTCTGTCCTTCTGTACTCTCTTCCTGTAACCCTCTCCCTCTCTCCCTGTCTTCCTCTCTCTAAGGCTCTCCCTCTCTCCATAGCTCTCCCTCTCTGTAACTCTTTCTCTGCAAGACTTTCTCTCTGGAATGTACGCTCTTTAACTCTCTCTCTAACGCTCTCCCTCTCTCCCTCTCTCTCTCTCTCAGATGGAGCGGCTGCAGGCGGAGAACGCGGCGGAGTGGGGTCGTAGGGAGCGTTTGGAGACGGAGAAGCTGGCCCTGGAGAGGGACAATAAGAAGCTGCGCTCCCAGATCGAGGACCTGGAGGAGCAGTTGGCACGGAAACGCAGGCAGGCCGCCAGCGCCCTGGATACCGACCTCAAGACCATCCAGAGCGAGCTGTTCGAGAGGAACAAGGTGAGAGAGCTCCGCCCACACACACCTGCAACACTCACCTGAGTCCTCTGCACCTCCCTCTCACCTGAGGTGGACAGAGTCCTCTGCACCTGTCTGTCACCTGCTTTACACCCATCTCACAGAGTCCTGTAGACGAGTCTCACCTGAGACTGACAGAGGGTTATACCCGTCTCTCACCTGAGATGGACAGAATCCTCTGCACCTGTCTCTCCCTGTAGATGAATTGGAGGGCTGGTCGAGAGGATTGCAGTATTATTACAGTTTCTGAGGGCTGCTGCCTGATGGAGACCTTGATCCAGTGAAATGGGGGAGGAGAGGAGAGGAGGGGGTGTGTGAAAGGGGCAGGGGCTTTGACAAGGAGGAGTTGGAGGGATGATGATGATGATGATGATGAAGAAGAAGCAAAGAGAATCTTCCTATTTTTAAGTCATCCCCGTGTGCACTCTAGCAAAGACCCTGATTTTCTCAGCTGTATTATCTGTTTGATTTTGTGCCTGTGCGTATAGTGGGCAGTATTCGCACAGGGAGAGCAGCCCGCCCGGCAAGCTTGCTTACCCATCATGCCGAGCTGCTCCGCCCCACCCAGAGAGGCCTGCACACCACTCACGGCTGTAAATTTAAGCTAATGTTGTACGGTCTGAACACATCCTGTTTCCATTTGCAGATCGTGTCAGCTCTCAGTAGCACCTAATCGAGGCCCATAAATCCCGGCCCTGCTGAGAGGGGGATGAGGAGAGAGAGGGATGAGGGAGAGACAGAGCTGTCCTTCCGCAGCCCTCTCCCTCTTTCTCCCCATCCTGCCTGGGTCAGGCTATACATCTCTGACGGTGTGTGATCTAAAGATGCAGGAACGCCTGTATAAAACCCAATTAAGGGAACGTATAGGGGAGTAAAAGCACTTAGTGCTGACACTTTATGGGGGCTATTAGCAAGGGAACAGCCTGAAGCGTGGGCAATTAGCAGAGCTGACCTCAAGCAGACAAGCAAACCAGCACTATACATCACCTGCTTACTTTAACAACCTGTCGCCCGCTAACTCACTCACCCACTCATCCTCTCACCTGCTCACCTTCTCACCCTGTCACCCACTAACTCACTCAGCCTCTCACCCCCTCAACTTCACACCATCTCACCCTCTCACCTGCTCACCCTCTCACCTTCTCTACCTGTCGCGCGCAAACTCTCTCACCTACTCACCCCCTCACCCTCTCATTTTCTCACCCTGTCACCCACTAACTCGCTCACCCTCTCTCCCCCTCACCCTCTCTCCCCCTCACCCTCTCACCCCCTCACCCTCTCTCCCCCTCACCCTCTCACCTGCTCACCCTCTCACCCACACATGCATTCTCATCTTTCAGCCCTCTTATCAGCTGCAGGAGCCAGTGTGCAGCCGAACAGGGAGGCAGCGCAAGCATCACCACAGCTTTCACAGCTAACCCCTGAAATCTGACACCGGCCGTGTGGCGTGACAGTGCAGACAAGATGAAGTGTGTGTTTGTGTGTGAGTGTGTTTGTTTGAGCGTACATGTGTTCAGATCAGGTGTGTGTGTGTATCTGACTGTGCGTGTGCGCGCGTGTGTGTGTATCTGACTCTGTGTGTGTGTGTGCGTGTGTGTGTGTGTGTGTGTGGGGCAGTGCTGCAGGGTCTGTAATGATTAATGCTGCTCTCCCGCTGTTGGTGAGACAGATTTATCGATCCTGATATGGGCAGCGAGAGACGCAGAGCGATTAAGACGCTGCGCAGACACCAGCACAAAACTAAGCAGGATTGATACCAAACGCAGTGCTGTGCAGACACACTGCCGGGCAGCCTGCTACAGACTGATGCTCTCTGTCTCACACGCATATTTCAGCCAGTGTCCCCTTCCCATTTCATTCGGCCAGCTTGCTGAAATTGCAGTATGTGTGTGTATGTGTTTGTGGGTGTGAGTGTGTGTGTGTGTGTGTGTGTGTGTGTGTGTGTGTGTGTGTGTGTGTGTGTGTGTGTGTGTGTGTGTGTTAGGATATGACAAGTGCATCCAGAAGGACATGGTGTTCATATCTGAGCAGGTCTCTCTCTCTCTCTCTCTCTCTCTCTCTCCCTGTTCCTCCGCTGTATTCATACTCAGACTCATTTATTCCAGCCTCGTTAATTTCTCATGGTGGTGAGTGGCAGTTCGGCTGGCCCTCCATCCATGGGACAGGGGGGCAGAGAGACCCCTCTGAGTTTATAATGCACACATTCGTTTCTACTGAAATGGGAAAGGGCTTTGACCGTGAGACGACCAGCCTGAGGAAGACCCCCATGATGAAGACGCTGCTTGAGTTCATTACTTAATGAAGTCAGTAAGAGGCATAACGCAGGCGTGTGGGTACACTCATTCCGTCTCTTGCAGGTCATTTGCATTTGCCCAGCGCTGACGGGAATGCGCACACATTCTGCTCCTCTTACCCCCGCTGGGTCCCAGCATACGGGTGGCAGAGGTGCCAAACCGACAGCTGAGAGGGAGGACACACGCACACACACACGCATGCACGCACATACACTCACACACTCATTCACACACTCATTCACACATGCGCACACACATACACACCCACACACCCACAAACACCCACAAAGATACATACGCACACGCACACGCACACGCACACGCACACACTCACACCTGGAGTGCTCAGCCAGACAGACCCCGGTAGTCCATCGCCAGGCCCTGGTCTGTGTCCCTCTCTGCATATTGAGTGGACAGTCCCTTACTGTCATAGCACACCATGTGATTTCACAAACAGCATCTGATAGCCCTGATCCCACTCGCTGCTGTTGATCAGATTTAACGGCTGTTTCGGTATAAACAGGCGCAGCAGTTCGCCTGCAGTGGAACTCTGATGCAGAGAGAGAGAGAGACTAAAAGCCCCTCTTGTTTAATTGTTCCCTTTCCTGTGTTGATGTTTCAGAAGCCTGCGGGTGGCTGGACTGATGCCGTTCCTCTTGGGCGGTGCTTTAAAATGCAAAGTCTTCATCTGCACATTACTGGGTACAGAACAGATGGATTCTTCACAGAAGATCTTTAGAGATGGGCGCCTTCCTCTCTTTCCTCTTCTGAGTTCCTCTCTCTTTTCTCTTCCCCTCTCTTGATGCAAACGAGGGACCCTGAATCTCACAATTTGAAAGAAGGCTCTTTTTTTTTTTGCAATCAGAACATATTACTGTACTTAAACTTTTATTTAGTTCAAAAGCAAATTGCCAAAGGCTCTTTTGCTGTGTTCTCTGGTGTGGGTTATAGGAAAAGGAAAAAGGGTGGCTCAACTTTAGAAATGCTCACAGCGGGCAGCTCTTCTGTCTTTGGCCCTGACTTCCCAGATAAGGCTATTAAAATTAATGATCCCCAAAAAAAGGCACAAAGATTTCGGCTCTGTTTTTCGCCCTGTCGGTGTGCGTGGAGCGCTTGGTGTTGATTACTGATCAGGAGGTTTGCGGTCCCCTCACACCGAGGGAGGGGCTGGTGGTAACACTGTTAGAGTGCGTAGTTCAGGCTCCATTACAGTGAGTCATATTGCTTTGAACGCACTGTAGCGTCTCCGCTACACGCAGCTGAATAGCCCGCTGCTTCCTGTGCTGGTGCGCAGTGCTGTACTGGGTGCAGTTATCGTACGTGCTGAAGAGCAGCGGCTCTCTGTACATGCTGAAGAGCCTCTGATGTGCAAATGGAGGTTTGCTCAGATCACAGTGTGGTGACAATCACAGAAGGCTGGTCATTTATCTGAACTCCCTTTATTTCAGAAGGAAACTTTGAAAGAGAGCACAGGCCGCAGGGTTAGAGAACGCCAGCTTTCCCAGCATGTGTATTTCCCTCAGCGAATGCCTTCCTCTGCTTTGATGTGTTTTTTTTTTTTTTTGTTTTAATTCAGGATGATAGAATTTAAAGCTTGTGTTCTTGTTTGTCTCATGCCCTGGACGCCGATTCAGAGGAATATTCAAACGCGACGGAGTTCCGTGGGTGAGGTTCTCAGACGGCGCAGGCAAAGTCCGTGACCTCAATCTGTGATCTCAATCTCCCGCTCTGGGGCTCCTGCCAGATCCACGTCACCTGCTCCGTGGATTTTTTTTGCTGTTAATAATTGCATTACAACATTGGTCTTTCACCCATGCTCTGAAAGGTGTTTGAATTACCATATAGAGCGATCTTGCATCTTTCTGTGATTCCATACGTGGAATAATGTTATTACTTTAGTTAATTTTTGCCTTCATGTTCTTTGTCTCCGTTGGATCTGGGTGCCTGGAATGTTGACAGACAGACTTACTTGAAACTCTTTTCGCTGGTATAGCTGGAGTGTCAAAAAAAAAAGTGTATAAAAAGTGTTGCTGGAGATGCGTCAGTGAGTTCACATGACGGAGCCAGCCAAGGCCGTCTTTTCACCCCTGAGTTCTGTGAACAGCTTCAGACGGGGTTAGGCAAGGAGACGGGAGGATGCCAGACGAACGCCACCCCCCCCAAACCCAGACATTCCCCGCTCGTCATCCAGATGGGCTGTCCGTGGGGGAGTGGCTGGCCCCGCCGGGGGTCTGGCGTTTCGCTCAGGTGTGCTGTTCTCAGAGCACGATTCCAGAACCATTAGGGAGACATTCAGCCAAGAGACAGCGCAGGCAGTTCTGATCCAACAGGGAAAGGAAAACTGCTCTCCAAGACAGGGTCCGCATCACGTTTTACCCTTATCCAGAATGTTCAGTTTGCATTTTTAAACATCTCCTTATTGAAAGAAAAACCAGCTCCTGGGCTCTCCTTTGTTCTGTAACACATTCACAAAGAAATGCTTAGAAATGCTTAACTAATACTTGAGTTTGAGGAAAAAAACATAAGCCGTGTAAGATGTATTTATGTACACAAAGTGAATCTTGTGTGTTTTTATTGCAAGGTAAATCTGGTAGATGGGAACAGTTACGTGAGAAGGTAATTATTTGGGGTGCAGCGCTGCATCAGCTTCCACACTCAGAGTGAGGTGCAGAGACGCTGATGGCCATGGCACTGTGTCTGAGTGGCGTTGGTGGCTCACAGGAGACGCAGCGCTTGGAGAAGCTGAGCAGATGTGAGGTGTTTAAAGGGAAAATGGCCTCTCTCATCAGCGGAGTGTCTTTATACTGCTTTCCAGAGCAGGATGTGTAAACCACAGAGAGCGCGGCGGTAGCCAGAGCGAGTCGGGGATCTGAGACCAGAGAGGAATAAAATATGCAAATAAAACTGTTTTCCGCAAGCAATTATAGGTTAATGGGCCTGATACGGAAAGCAGCCTTATTCTGTGCTGCACCATCTGTTTGTTTGGTGTGGGAGAGGAGTCTCATTTCATCACTCCAGTCCTGCTCCCAGGGTTATTATTATTCTTATTGCTGCTGCTGTCATGATTATTAAATACCATGGATATCGTAGTGTTTTTGTTTCATTTGGGACTGGTTCTGACCTTATGTGTGTGTGCGTGTGCACACGCGCGTGTGTGAGTGTATGAGTACTAGCACATGTGAGTGTGTGAGCGCATGTATCTGTGTGTTCTGTGTGTGCGTGTGCTTGCTTGCATGCATGCATGTATGTGTGCGTGCATGTGTGTGCATATATTTACAAGTATATGCATGTTTGTGTGCATACGTGTGTGTGTGTGTGTGTGTGTGTGTGTGTGTGTGTGTGTGTGTGTGTGAGAGAGTGTGAGCATGTGTGCGCGTGTGTGCGCGTGTGTGAATGTGTCTCTCTGTGATTGAATGTGCAGGGTCACTGCTGTAATGCCTGCTGTTTGTCACTGTGGAATGAGCTGTCCTGCTCCTCCTCCAGGAACCCTCCTTTTTCAGCCTGTTCACTTTCTCCAGATCTGAACCCCTCTGTCCTCCTTCCCTCTCTCTCTCCTCTCTCCTCTTTCTCTGTGTCTCCCTTTGCCCCTCTCCTTCTCCCCTTTTCTCCCCCCTTCTCTCTTGCTCTCTTTCTCACACACATCTCTCTGGCAGGTGTTTGTAGTGTGTAGTGTGATGGTCAGCTTACTGGAACTCCTGACCAGACGGTGTTGGGTTTTAGTCCCGGCTGTGACCCTGGTGTGTGAGAGGCATGGTTTCCGGTTGAGGTCCGGTGTGAATGGCTTTCTCGTTTTCCATTTTGCAGAAGCACCCGACCGCATGCCACGCAGCGTGAAACGATGAATAAACTCCCCCCGACCCCTACCAGTGCTGTTAGCAGCCTGTTCAGCCGCCAGCGCGCGCATCCGTGGAAACCATGTTGTTACGGCAACAGAGGGTGATGTCAGAGGTGGGCCGGAAGGGAGACCAATTAAGTAATATAGAGCAATTAGAGAGAATGCAGCAGGAGAGGCAGCCTCTGGCCTGCGTGGGATAGGCAGGGAGAGACGGAGACAGAGAGCACATAATGCACTCTCTCACAGGGACTCACAGAGCACCTGCCTGTCTCTGTGTGTGTGTCTGAGTGTTTGTGTGCGTGTGTGTCTGTCAGTGCGTGTGTGTGTGTGTGTGTGTGCGTGTGCGTGTGCATCTGTCAGTGTGTGTGGGTGTGCATATATGCAGATGGGTGTGGATGTGTGCCTGTGTGTGTGTGTCTGTCTGTTAGTATGTGTGTTTCTCTTTTTGTTTGTACACATATTCACAGGGAGAGAGAGAGACGGGGGAGATGGCAACTGCAGGGCAGTAGTTAGGGCATTGCTCTCACATACACACAAAGAGGGTGAGGGAATGAGAGAGAGAGGGAGGGATAGACAGAGAGGGGCACTGCAGGGCAGCAGTTAGGGCATTGCTCTCTGGGCCTGAGGGTTGTGGGTTAGAGTCCCACACAGCCAGGTGATGCCCTCACATTGCTCCATTCAGCACGGTGCTTCACCTGGTCAACCATCCTGCCGTGCAAAACAGGTCAAATATCCGGCTGGAGCTCGGCCAGTCGCCTTGGAGAAGCCGGTCTAAGCAGAGAAGAACCTCTCAGACAGGAGGAGGCTTGGGCTCTTCCCTTGGTTTCAGTCCCGGCCGTTAAATCCTCGTAAGTCTGGCATTAACGCAGCGTGGCGTTTTAAGTGGCTCTTGTAAAGAGCGTGTGCAGACACACGTAACGCAGTCCCCTGTGAGTGAATATGGCCGTGCTCACTGTGTACCGCGCGCAGGGACGACGCGCTTTCCCGTCCTGATCTCGTTACCGAGAGCCGTGTCACGGCGGCAGGGGAACGACCGTGACGCACGCGGGGAATTCCGCCACCGGCACGCTTCCGGCGAACGCGGAGGGAGGCGATGTACAAGAGGGGGTGGGGCGGGGGGGCTGCCGTGACCCTGTGTCACTGTAGGAGAGAGAGGGAGAGAGAAGAGAAAAGAAGAGACGGAAAGACACAATGGAGGAAGGGAGTGAAGGAGAAGATGAGGGAGAGACGGTGTCTGGGAGAGGTGAGGGACCATTTTAGAAAAAGGCAGGGATGAGAGGAAAGAGAGACCAAAGGAAGAGAGGAGAGATGAGGGGTAAAAGAGGGAGTAAAATGGGGAGAGGAAAGAGAGAGGGGGTGGGGGCTGCAATGGGATGGCCATGAGGAGGGGGGCGGCAGTGAATGCATACTGATGGAGTCTGCTGCCTGGGGGAGGGGTTATGCTAATGAGGTAATTACCATCCCCACCTCAGCCATCGCCGCTGGCAACCCCCAGCCCCTCACACAGGTTTAATTACTGCTGTGTGAGCTCAAATCTGCAGCGAGAGGTCAACAGAGGTCACGGCCAGACCACTGTGTGCGCTGTGCACTTTTCTGTGTGTGTGTATGTGTGTGTGTGTGTGTGTGTGTGTGTGTGTGGATCTGTGTGTGTGGATCTGTGTGTGTGGGATCTGTGTGTGTGTGTGTGTGTGTGTGTGTGTGTGTGTGCGCCTGTGTGTGCGCCTGTGTGTGCGCCTGTGTGTGCGCCTGTGTGTGCGCCTGTGTGTGTGTGTGTGTGTGTGTGTGTGTGTGTGTGTGTGTGTGTGTGTGTGTGTGTGTGTGTGCAGGCTTTCCGTCCCGCGCTGCAGTATCTGTCCTTGCAACAGCATGGCCTGGGGATCTGTCGCCGTTGCAGCTGATGGGATTACAGCAGTGAGAGCCTGCACTGTGTCCCAGCCTGGCCCCGGGCCTGCCGCTGCAGAGACAGCGCTCACACAGGGTGTGATTTCAGCCGAGAGTCAGGGACAGATTGAGGGCAGTGTCAAGGGAATGTGATTTCAGCTGAGTGTCAGGGAGAGATTTGGGGCTGTGTCACAGTGTGATTTCAGACAAGAATTAGGGAGAGATTTAAGGTAGCATCACAGTGTGATTTCGTTCAAGAATAAGGGAGAGATTTGGGGCAGTGTCAGAGGGTGTGATTTCAGCCGAGAATCGGAGGAGAGGCTGGGGGCAGTGTCACAGGTCGTGATTGTGGGCGAAAATCAGGGCGTTGTGAGGTTGTAAGGTGAAGGTGAAATTCGAAGCTGAGTTGATGGGTGGTGGAGGTTCAGGATGAGGGGCTGAGATTTGTAGTGTAGTAACGGGGTGTGGCTCCAGGTGAGAATCAGGGTGGAGTAATGGGGTACGAGTTAGGCTGCAGCACAGGTCCCAGAGTGATGGGGCCACTTTCAGGGTACAGTGATACTGTGAAATTCAGCTGGGCGGAGATTCAGGATGGGGGGTGAGAGGGTGTGAGGGGGCGGGGCTCACAGGATGAGGCAGAGTCAGCAGGCAGCCGCAGTGTTAAAGAGGAGATTGTGTTTGGTGTTGTTTCCTGTGGAGACGCGCTGAATCACACACACGGCACCTGTCGGCTCTGGTCCTCTTGCTGTGTCCCCATCTCTCTGCGAGACCAATGCTGTGTCACTGTAACTCTGCGATCAGCCCCCGAGTCTCACAATTACCAGACCCCCTCACCCCCCGCTGCGGCTCACCTCATCCGGACAGGTATAACCCTGCGGGTGGGTTCCGCAGCGGACGAACTGAACGAGGGAGGGATTCAGGAAGAATGAATGACATGAAGAGAAAAAGACTAAAGAGAGGAGAGAAGCCACAGTGGCCAGACAGAGTGATGCGTCTGTGTGCTCTGATGACACTGCCATCCGTGCAGTGTGCGAGAGAGGGAGAGGGGAGGGAGGGGGGGAGAGAGAGCGGGAGAGGGAGGGAGAGGGGAGAGGGAGGGAGAGAGGGAGAGGGAGGGAGAGACGGGGGGGAGAGAGGGAGAGAGAGAGAGAGAGAGAGAGAGAGAGGGAGAGAGAGAGGGGGAAGAGGGGCAGAACAAGTAAGAGAAGGAAAGAAAGGAATGGAGGAGGAGGGAGGCAACAGCTTCTCCCTGTGGACAGGTGGAGCGGTGCAGCAGGGTCTTACCTGTGCCCTGTCTGAGTGGAGCTAGCTCTCCTACCCTGTAAGTGCTAACCAAGCCCAGTCCTGCTGGGTACCAGCCAGCCGGCAGGAGAGTGTTATAGGGGGTTATTACATGTATAAATCATGTCCCTTTGATTAAATGGAGGCTAAAGTAGGAAGTACCCCCTTTCTTTAGGATCACAGCTGAGGCCTGCTTGGGTAGGGGGGTATCTGAGACCCTCAGAACCCCCCCTCCCCGTCTCAGTGCCCTGGAACAGACTGTCAGACAGTAGCCGGGGCGCAGTCAGGGAGAAACATTTAACTGCCAGCGTAGCGTGACCGGGGGGAGAGCTGCCCTGTCAGCAGAGAGGAGCACAGATCCAGCCTCCATGGCTTATTTATGTGGGTTAAGTGTGTCTCTGTCTGCGTGCGCGTG
>CM032885.1:34983258-35003258 GCA_019176425.1 Megalops atlanticus
ACCTGCAGTCCAGGTAAGTACAGCGCATATATACACACACACACACACACACACACACACACACACACAGGCCCACCTGCAGTTAAGAGACTTCTCTCTAGCCCAGGTAAATACCGTGAAGTCAAAGTAAATGCTGCGCACACGTGTGCACACACATGCGCGCACACACACACACGCACACACACACACACAACACCTGCACTCAGGAGGCTCCTCTCTAATCCAGGTAAATACCATGAATGACGCATACACCAGATCACGCAGGTAGGTATCTCACACACACACACACACGCGCGCACGCACACACACACACACGCACACACTAATGTCAGCGTGCTGCCCTGAATAAGACATCTGAGTTCAGCTGTAACTGCCGTGCGCAGGACGGCTCGTTATTTTGTAGAGATATCGACGTGTTCTCTGTGTTCATCGCATCCTCTGACACCGCAAGCGTGTGAGGTCTGCCTGCGAGCGCCCGCCCCAGCCCTCCTCAGCATCACTCTGCCGGCAGCCAATCGCTGGCGAGCAGCCCTCGTCCGCCGGCCACTCAGCTGCCTGTTGCCGTGGTAACGGGGCGCCTTTGTCCCGCCCTCCAGCATTCAGCCCCGCTGCCCTGGAGAACAATGTGGTGTGCGGCTGGCCACAGCCCGGAGCAGCAGCAGCACTGAGCTGAACTGCTGGAGTGAAGAGGCATGAACTGAACTGGCCCAGGCCCCAGCCCCAGACTGAATCCCCAATCCTGCTCCTTTTATAAACTCAAACGGCAGGTTTATCAGTCAGAAAAAGAGAGGGCAAGTGCCTGTAGAGGCACGAGTAATTGAATGAGAAATCGATTCATTGCTCTCATTTACAGGTTGTCTTTTCTTTTATTGTTGACTACATCTTTCCTGTGATACCCAAAAATGATTCCTTCCTGTCCTTGCCCTGAAAACCCTCACACTTCTGTCCTTGCAGTCATCATCAGTCCAGTGCTTATTCTGAGGATTACATCAAACCTGAATCCTTCTGTAAAACTCAGGTATTTACCTGAATCCAGCTCCCGAATCCTGGATTCAGCACTTCCTTGCTAAGGAAAGCGCTGGAATTTTCCACCAGTTTGTGCTGAAGACAAAGATAAACACTCCCACAGAAGAGCAACGATTTCCACAGAAGAATTGCATTAATCTGTCTATAGACAGTCAATGGCCTTGGCCTCTATTACAGCAATCCATTATAAACGCCATTGGATTTTTTTTATTAAACGGGATAATCCAGTAAACTCTTAAGTGCCAGGTATTGAACACGCCGTCAGCCCGTGGCCCTTTCCCCGTGGCTGTGTTCTGAGATTGTCCCCGGATGACTGATGCTGCCGGGGGGGGGGTCTTTACCCCCCGTGGGTCTTTCCCATTCCTCATGTGTGTGGGAATGTGTCCCTACCCTGCGGCCTGCTTCCTGTCCTCTCCATGCGCTCTCTCTCTCTCTCTCTCTGTCTCTCTCTCTCTCTCTCTCTCTCTCTCTCTCTCTCTCTCTCTCTCTCTCTCTCTCTCTCTCTCTCTCTCTCTCTCTCTCTCTCTCTCTCTGTCTCTCTCTCTCTCTCTCTCTCTCTCTCTCTCTCTCTCTGTCTCTCTCTCTCTCTCTCGCTCTCGCTCTGTCTCTCTCTCTCTCTCTCTCCAGTGTGCGGTGCATTCGGTCGCTGGGGTTGCCGTGATGCGCTGGCATCCTCTTTCTGGCCACGGTGGTCGTGTCTGCCTCTCGTTCTGACTGGACCCCCTCCGTCTGCCGTCACCGTGGCGGTGGGCGCGGATCTGGGCGCGGAGCGCTCCGTGTTTCTCAGACGACGCTCCCGCTGGGTGACTCTGCTAACGACACCAATCAGGCTGCTCGGAGGCGCGGCAGGCCCGCACAGACTCCGCGGGAGGAGAGAGCCTTCCCACAATGCCCCTGACGGTTCCGGGGCTGGCGCTCCGGCAACAGGAGGAGCAGAGGGGCGGGAAGCGGCTCTCATTACCGGGCGGGAGCCCACGGGCGACAGCGGTCTGCGCGCTTATTTATTAAAATATGCAGAGGGGATCTGGCCTGTGAGATGAGAGAGAGAGAGAGAGAGCCGTTAGCGGGCGCGGCATGGAGCTGATTAAACAGGCCCACGTGAGGGAGGGGCCTGAGGGAGAAAAGGGTCCCGGGGCGTACAGAGACGTGCTCTGGGGTGGAGCAGACTCCCTCTCGGGGGACAGGAGGGTACAGCTGCGCTGTCTTCATCCACATGCTCTCCTCACTGTAACCCTGGCGTCTCAGTCTGTGTTATGGCAGCTGTTATTCAAAAGAGCTGTGTTTCAGTGTATCTGTGTGGCTGTGGAGCCCTGGGGTGGGGGGTGGGGGGTTGGTTGGGCTGAAAGGTGGCTCAGTGCTTACAGAGTGTATTGGTGTTAGAACTGTAAAACTGAAACCTGCGTGAATCACCCTCAGTGAGGGGTTTCTGCTTGGATGAAATGCGTAATCAGGTCTTCAGTTGTCGCATTTCTGTTGAGTGTAAGTTGGCCCTGGAGACAGGCTGTAGTGGAAATCCTTCTGCAGGAGCGAGCTGAGGCCAATGAGAGTGTGTGTCACACCCCCCACCTGCTCCTGGACTAGCCCTGCCCCCCTCACCTGGTCCCGGACTAGCCCCGCCCCCCTCTGCCTGCTCTCCGTGTATCTCTGCTGTCACTCTTTGGCTGTCCTGCCTCAGTTATCTCCTTCGAAACCGCGGCGACTCCTTATCTTGTTCCTGGGACGGGCGGGAGGGCAGCAGTTCGGCCAGCGCGTGTCAGAGAGGGTGTTCCCGTACGCGGCCCTCAGAGGAGGCCCGTCCCAGAGCCGTCTGCTCCCTCCACACTTCATTGAGGCTTCAGGCTGCCCTGCGGTCCTGGCAAAAATGAACTTCTGTCTGGGGAAGCTTATTATGTCGGGCGAACTGGAGACGAATGGAACTGTCTGATGGGTTATTGTCTGGTGGGTTTTTGCAGCCCTGTGTGTCACTGTCTCTCTCTGGTGTGTGTGTGAGGATGAGGGAGATTTGTCTCATTCTTTTAACATACAGGACTGTGTGCTTCATCTCTTAATTTCATCTCCTCTCTTCCAGGCAACTGTGTGTGTGTGTGCATGCATGTGTGTGCGCGTTTGTGTGTGTGTGTGTGTGTGTGTGTGTGTGTGTGTGTGTGTGTGTGTGTGTGTGTGTGTGTGTGTGTGTGTGTGTGTTTTATTGAGCAGGGCGTTTACTCTCCTCCTCAGCATGGGAATACTAACAGCAGCCCTCTTTACAGCCTCTCCCTCCAGTCTATAATCGTAAAGTTGATTTCAAAATCAATGCGTGCCAATGACGGGCACGTGATTTGGGAATTCAAACCCATTCTCCCCTGCCCAGGTGGTTTCTGGGAACGAACCCCCCACGGGACTGTGTGGTATCGGACAGTTCTGGAATATATTGATCCTTCCCCTCAGAATATCCTGATCTTCACCACCCCAGCTTGCTAACACACACACATACACATTATATTACATTACCATTATTATACACACATTAGCTTATCCAGAGTGACTTATATAGATTGCAATTTTTACGTGTGATCCAGCTGTATAAATGGATATTTACTGAGGAAAGTCTGGGTTAAGCACCTTGCCCAAGGGTACAGTGGCAGTGTCCCAGCAGGGAGTTGTACCGGCAACCACTATGCTACGCTGCCGCCCTACACACACACACACACACACACACACACACACACACACACACACACACAGAGCTGAGCTGGCAGAGGGTTTTGTGAGTTCCTGAGTCATCGCTGTCGCCGGCGTGAGGTGCACTGAATGAGTGCCCCCTGTGGGAATACATCTGGTCCGCACCCCCTCCGCCCCCCCCGCCCGCCCCCCCGCCTGCCAATTCACGTCACCCTGTCAACATGCTCCATTCTCACCGGGCCATTGTGACACCGTCTATCGATCTTCCCGTAACCTTGCGTCAACGTTGTCAGAACGCCGCGTGTCAGCGGAGCGTCGGGCAGGGGTGAGTGTGTTTCTCAGCAGCGGATTCGTGTCTGCGTTCGGAGGTGCGGGTCAGAGAAAGGCCTTTTTTTCCCCTCTCGCTGTCAGGCCTCAGTCTAGTGAAGGTTGTGCCACCTGACGCCGCTTCATCTCTGTCAGAGAGACTGTCTGTGTAGACACAGCCCTGCACCTGTTACCCGTGTTTTACAGGTTCACCTGTCTCTGGAAATTCCTGACCTCTATACGGCATTCAGCTGTGAGAGGGAAGCCAGGCTTCCCTTCCCTAGTGTGTTAATGTAAACGGCTGTGGGTATGCAGTGTGTTATGTATATGGCTGTGTCTGTCCGTGGTGTGTTCATATACAGTATACCATTCGTACAAGGTGTATTATCATACACAGCTCCGGTTAATTCACATTGTATTAATGTGCATGGTTGTGTATATGTGGTGTGTTGGTATATACCATTCTGTTTATTCGTGGTATGTTGCGTACGCCGCTTTGTTTGTCCATTGTATGGTCGTATATACTGTTCTGTTCACACATGGTGTGTTAACATTTAGAGCTGTGGTTTAATCACATCGTGTTAATGTGTGTAGCTGTATTGGTCCATGTCATGTTGATCCACAGTGTGTCCGTATATTCAGTTTGATTGGCAGTGTATCCGTGTATGTTTGGCTGTGGTAACCCACATGGACGTTTAGGTCACCTGGTTTGACGTGCTGCGTTTCTGAAGAGGGCGTGGCCATGAACGAGATTCTGAGTGATTGACAGGCTGTTTACCACCTACCACCCCCCCAACCCCCCCCGCCAGCCAGGGGTTCCTGAACAGGGCTCTGAGAAACGCGAAAATAAAAAGCCGTTTTTTCCCCATCGTTTATCGATTTTGTTCATTACAAGCAGAGGTTGCTGCCCGAGCACAATCAGGAGTCTGCATCAAACCGTGTGTGTGTGTGTGTGTGTGTGTGTGTGTGTGTGTGTGTGTGTGTGTGTGTGTGTGTGTGTGCGCTCGTGTATGTGTGTGTGCTCGTGTATGTGTGTGCGCACATGAGTGTGTGTGTGTGTGTGTGTGTGTGTGTGTGTGTGTGTGTGTGTGTGTGTGTGTGTGTGTGTGTGTGTGTGTGTGTGTGTGTGTGCGCGCTCGTGTGTGTGTGTGCGCTCGTGTGTGTGTGCGCGCTCGTGTGTGTGTGTGTGCTCGTGTATGTGTGTGTGCACGTGTATGTGTGTGCGTGTGTGTGTGTGTGTGTGTGTCAAGTGTGTGTGTGTGTGTGTGCTCGTGTATGTGTGTGCGCACATTAGTGTGTGTGTGTGTGTGTGTGTGTGTGTGTGTGTGTGTGTGTGTGTGTGTGTGTGTGTGTGTGTGTGTGTAAGCGCTAATCTAGCAGATGCCATTTCTACTGTGCAAACAACATTAAGCAGGAGCGCTAACCAGAAAGACGTGTGAGAGATTTAGTGCGTCAAGTTGGTGGGAGTGCAGGAATGTAAAGCGGTTGTTGCTGCTGATGTTGACTCCGGGCTGCTGGCTGATTTGCATACCTCTGCCTCAGCTCTTTGGAGGGCTGTATGGAGAAGCTCCTGCCAGGCCCTTACGACTGTGTGATATGAGGAACGGGAGGGACAGAGCAGCCGTTTGAGTGTTTATGTCCGAGCTCGGAGGCCCTCGCACGAGCCTGTGTGTGGAACAGAAGGTTCTCTGGAGGAGAGGACAGAGGCTCTCAGCCAACAGGCCATTTCAGCCAGTTTGCATGCCTTTCTGATGGGAGAGAGTCTCTTAAATGTATCCATTTTTGTGTTGCGCAGATGTAACCCAGCATCTCTCCCTGTCACTGAATGAGGGATGGAGGTAGAGGAAGACAGAGAGGGAGAGACAGACAGACAGGGAGAGAGTGGGAGAGAGAGAGGTTTTAAATAGTTTTAAATGAGGTTGGGTTCATCCATTCCAAAACAAGCTCCCTAAAATTCAAGGAGTGCCCATTCAGCTGTCCCTCCTGTGCGTGCAGTAAACGCACGCGTTACGTAAACAGCTTTGATTTCTGAAAAATCGTTATTACCCGCTGCAGGTCGATCAGCGCACCGTTCACGAAGCTTAGATGGGCAATGTTCTGGGTTTCTGTCCTTTCTGCGGCGTGAGAGAATGCTGTTGAAGGAGGATTGGCAGAAAGATGAATGGCGGTCGCGGCAGAGTTAGATCCGGCCTGGCCGATGAGCCGCCCTCGGGCCCCCTCTCCGCAGATTTATGACCACTCGCCCTAATGTGACCCGGCTAAGTGTTCGGGCTCACTCTAAAAGCTTTTACTGCGAGTGGGTGGCGGCGGTCAAAACACCATTATGTGTAATTTAGCGCCATTAAAAGGTCTGGGATCCCGTCAGAACGTTCCGGCGCGTGTCCTGATCCGGTTCCTGTCAGCCCCGTGGGAAAGCGGGCCTGCTCATTAACGTCCCCGACGAGCAAGATGGCCGGACGCCACTCTGTGGGAGCTTCCGGTGCTACCACATCTGACAATGATGATCTGGCGCGCGCGTGTGTGTGTGTGTGTGTGAGTGTTTGTGTGTGTGTGTGTGTGTGTGTGAGAGTGTGTGTGTGTGTGTGTGTGTGTGTGTGTGAGTGTGTGCGCCCTCCTGTGTGTGTGTGAGAGTGATAATGATGGTTGTGTGTGTGTGTGAGTCTCTGTGTGTGCGTGTGGGGCCGATTTGGAGGTCAGGAGCACTTTATGAGCTAACCTGCAACACTACAGCAAAAGCCTCCAACATTATCCTCTCTAGGCTGCAGCTGTGATGTGTTTTACACACCCATTTAGGGGGGTCTTGTTTTTTCCCATTTGTGTTGTTTATAGGTTTGAACGCTGTCTGGAGGCGTCTCGCCGCAGCATTTGAACCGGCTGAACGCTTCCCGGCAGTGTTTGAAATTCATTTCCAGGAAGCGTGCCTGCGTGCGCCTGGCTTTGAGTCGGGGAAGCCGGGGCTGTCAGAGGGCATCAGGCGCTGAACAGACCGCAACGCGTAGCGGAAAAGGAGAGGGAAACGCGGCCTGTTGATGCTGGAGGCGGTTTGTTTTCACACGGCAGATGCAGAGAGCGCTTTCCAGCGCAGCGGAGAGAAGGGGGGTTGTACGCTTTTTTAAGTGTGAAAATAAGAGCCACGCATTTTTTTTTCCCGTTTTGGGGCACTTTTTTGTCTGCTGTGCTCACAGTATCAGGGTGTTTGATAGCTTAGAATAAATTAAGATGCCAAGTGCCAGCATTGCCTCCAGATGTTCTGTCCTCAGGTGGCCTTCAGAGTGGGAGCACCGCTCACATGGTCTGCTCCTCTAGGTTTGTACTGACTGTTGTTCTCCATGCAGAACACACTGTATTCATTTAGATCAGTTATAAACGAAGGTCAGGTTGATGACTCACTTGTGTGTCCCATGCCAGGTTTGACACAGGGTTAGATGTGCTCCAGTTTATAGGCAAGTTGAGTCTAGCTGGGATAAATGGCCTGTTCTTGTCATTAAACCTATGTTGCTTCGGTAAAGGACCGGTATGTGCTTTAATCATGGCCTTTTGTCCTCGGTTGGTTGGTAGATAGACGGCAGGAGGCGGGCTCACCGTTCAGACAGGTAAACAGGTGATTCACCTGGCGGTCTCATCCAGCAGGTGTGGGGTCACAGAGAAGTCGCTGTTTCCGCCTTGCTTTTATTTACTTTACTGAACAAATGCAAGGAACAGGGACAGTCATTGTGGCTATGATTGGATTCCCCTCAATAACCCAAACGAACACACAGGCTTCCTCTGTTTCTAAACGGGTCAGTCTCCCAGCCTCAGATACGAAGACCCGAGGCTGTCATTTTCACTGCCTGCGTGTAATTCCAGCCACTTGCAGGCAGGTGGAACATCGAGTTTGGATGTACAGTCTTTTTACCGTCGCTACAGTAACTAATCCTTGTTTTGCTCCTTGGCTGGCAAAGTTTGCAGAGCTGTGATTTTTTTTCCCCCGTTTAGAGGGCAGACAGGGTTTGGAGGTACTTCAGGGAGATTAGGTTATTTTCACCTTGGAAGCAGACAGACACGGTGCTGTTGACTGAGGAGGGAAAGTGTTTGAGTGGAATTAACTCCACACTTCCTTTGGGTTTTTTTTTAGCCTGCTGTGCTACAGTTGGCAGTCTGTAGCGCTGCAGGTCTCTTTTCTGCAGATACATGGAGGAATTATCAGTTTAAAAAACTGCAGAGGTCGGCCACTGAGCCCGGGTTGTGGGGAGTAATTTCAGATTTTCCGCGGGGTAGAGGGACAGGTCTCCTCAGATCCATTTCGCCTGAGTCCCAGGGCGTTATCGAGCGTCCCCGTTCCCGCCGTGGAGTTTTATCGAGCGCGAGTCGCAGAAAAGAACAGCTCCTCTCCCGCCATCGACCGGCGACACCAGCAAAACGACGGCCGCGGGATTGCGGGGAACCGCTGGCCGGTTGCTGGTTGCCTGGCAACAGAGGAAGCGCTGATCATGTGAGCAGGTGCGGAAGGCTGATCTGGGAGACCTCAGTGTGGCGTTTATTTTCACAGCGATGCACACACCTTCCACTGTTCAACACTGCCACAGTACCGCCCAATCAGAAATCGGACTAGTGGTCACGTGACACCAGAGATGCTGCTCTGGAATGTTTGAGATGTACTTCTGAATATTCTGAAATACACTGAATGTTTTGGGTGTTTTTTTTTTTTTTTTTTTTACTTCACTCCAATTTTGAAAATTTCCCCCAAAACCCAAATATGAAGTTGGATTTTTAGGGTATTCTGTATGTATGCATTTTGTTAACGGTGCTCCTTTGATATAATGTAGCAGACATTTTTGCCTTCTTTTCCATGCTGTCCTGCTCATGTTTGGCACTTGTTTTGAGGTTGTTTTGCTATGACACACAATGACTGCTTTTGTGCTCTGTGTTTCTGAACTGGTTGAGTCTGTAGCTTAGCCTGCTCTGTTGGGTTTGAAGGCCGGTCGGGCAGCTCAGAACCGCACTCCTGCCTCCTGCCAGCCTGGTTCCGGGTCTCACTGCCTCCCCTCTCCCCTCCCCCCTCCAGGCTCCGCAGGCAGCAGAACCCAGGCCTGTTTGGGAAGATGAGGTCGTCCCGGTTCAGCCCGGACAACCCGGACGGGCCGGCCAGCGACCTGGACGAGGAGGAGGAGGAGCTGCAGATCCAGATTGCCTGAGGCTGCGCAACTGGACGGACGGATGGACACAGACAGACAGACAGACAGACAGACATGCTATGGACTGAAACGGACAGACTGAAACAGTATGAAACACTACATTCTGCTCCACTGGGCAGGGCCCATTCCTTTCCTTCCTGTCTCCAGCAGAGGAGCACGATGCTCCCCTGTACCTACAGACTCCGCAATGCAACGGCGCCAACGCCGCAAACGAAGACCCTGCACACTCCTCCCCGAAGCTCCGCCCCTCCCTCCACCTTCACCTGGGGCCCAGGTGCAAGGGAGGGGCTTCCGCGAACTGCAGGGGGACCCTGCCCTGACCCCATTCTCACAATGTCGTCGCAACGTTGTAGGAACCTGTTAATGTAGCTTGTGACAGAAACGTTATGAAAGCATCATGCGTCGGTCTGCGACCTCCACGTAAAGTGTGTACAAAGAAATGTTTCTCTCTCTGTGTATTTCCCGGTGTGTTGTGGTCAGTGGGGGTTCGGGCTCACCGGAGTTACCTGTGTTTGTGTGTGCGTCGAGGGCGGGGTGGGACAGTAGTGGTAAGCTTTGCCGGTTGGTGGGGGAGTTTCGAGAAGCGAGTTGAATTGAAGACCACTGAGGTGCTCTGAACTGTCATTAACCAGCTGGGGGGCAGTTGTTCACCATCGTTCTGGACTCATCACACCCCTCCTGCCCCCAGTTTATATTGTTCCCCCTCCCTACCCCCTCCCTCTCCTCCAGTCAGATTATATCCTGCCATTCTCCTTGGATTCGCTGTGGGAGTCAACACCAAACCCGGGAGGAAGCTGTTCATTCTGTAAGCAATAAGATGGCCTCCAGCCACTCCCTCAGCCTGTATTTCAAAGAACCTGTGAGGGGACCAAACCATTTGTAATGGTCACTGTAAAGGAAATTATTTATCTGTTTAATATTGAAGTGTATTGCAATGTTTTTGTATCTAGCTCCATAAATGTTGTGTATTACAAGGCCGTGTGTCTGTCCTGTCCAGTGCCCCACCCCTGTGTGTTTTCACCCTCCTCCTCATCTTCCTCTTCCTGCTCGTGCTCTATGAGACCTCTCACCTGTTAGCGAATTGGCTCATCTACTAAATTGAGAAAGTGTTTGTGTGTGTGCGCACGCGTATTTGTGTGTTTTCGTCTGTGTGCGTTTGTATGTTTGTTTGCATGTGAATGTATTCCTGCGTGTATGCATGCAAGTTTGTGTGTGAGTGTGCGTGTGTGCGTCCATGGGTGCACGTGTGTGCGTGAGGTGTCTGCGTGTGTGTCTGCGTGGCCGTGTGAATCTGGTGTGTGGGAAGAAGAGGGTCACTGCTAGAGAGAGGGAGAGAGAGGCGTTACCATGGAAACCACCCCCCAAAGTGATGACATTTCGACCTTGAGAAGCATGGAGAGTAGATAAGTATAGATTTAGGTGATGCTGTTACATTCAAAGTCATTCCATTTTGATATCTTTAGTATTGAATAAATGCCAGTGTTATTTATGGAGGATGCTGCGGATGTTGTGCTTCTCTCTGGTGTCCTGGTGATTGGGTTTTGCGCACGCTCTCTCTGTCAGCGGGTGCCCAGATGGCCGGTCTGAAGTGCCGCGGTGCAGTAGCAGTTTCTCAGCGTTAAACACCTCTCTCACAGCTCATTACACTCTAACCTGAGGCTCTGTGACCCCGGGTCAGGGCTTTACCCAGCATGCACTGCACCGACTCATCCCGCTCTCTGTAAAGGGGGAGAATTTATTCAGAGGGACGTTAGAAGCTGCAAATGACTGAGTGTTTTTGTAGAAAATACTCACACTTAACTTTACTAAAAGCAGTTTCGTAAATGAATACTGCTGCAGACTATCAATTTAAATATCACTATCAGTAATTCACAGCTCAGTCTGCAGTGTGGTCGATGTCTGAACACAGGAGAGTAACAGGTGGGCACCTTCACCCGTGACAGAGCGAACACCGTACAGGTAAGAATGGGCGGTATTAACGAGGTTTTCTCTGAAAGTGGCAAGAATTTGCAATGATAGCATCTAATGGTAAGTGGTATGATTGCAGTGACCGCTTAGAGTTTCTGATAAAGGCGCTCGGCCAGCAGCCAGCCTTCTGCATAGCCTTCGCCTCTCATTCTCACAAACCGTCAGCTGTTGCTGAATCTGAGTCATGAATGGATCCTGGGTGCTTTGGCACAGCCTTACAGGACGCTGTTCAGAGTGGCACACAACTTACACATTCCTGCAGCCATTCTGCTATCGGCTGCTGAACCCATGCTTATTGAGTGATGGCAGATCAATGGATCAATGGGTACAGTCGATGCAGCCAGTATATTCCAAAAGCCAGAAGTGGTGTAAAATCCATGATTTTAATCCCAGCAGCGCTTGCAGTGAGTCGATGTGTTTTTCGAGCAGCCGCGTCCGTGCCTTCGCGGACATGTGCTTTCTCCAGGTACTAGAGAACACCCACGATCCACGGCTCCCACTAGCCATGGGGAAAAACACGGGTTTATGAGCACGCTGTCCCTTCAAAACGCTGCGGTTTTGTGTCGAAACTCCCAAATATGCATACACAGTAGGGCAAAAAACAAAAAAGCATGGGCCCTTCCTGTACGCATTTTTAATGTATGTCTGTGCTGGTATTTTTTGCCACTTAATTGCTGCAGGAGGGGCTACATTTGCACGCACCCCTGTTCCCCTCTCCCCTGCAAACGGTGAGTAAATGTGGCCCCGCATGCCCATGGTGGGCACTGCAGCACAGCAGCAGGGTGGGACAGTTCCCCCTCTTGCTGAAAAGCTGCCCCCCTGTGCCCTTGATAGTGCAGGGTAAAAAGGGAATGGTCGTGCAAGCCAAAAAAGAGTACAAAGAAACGCACATTCTCAGTTCTGCTCAGACCCTCCCAATTTAATCTTGTTCTAATCGTAAATTGTATGCATAACTGTAATTGTATGCAAACGTCTGCAACCAAAACACTACTGCTACCACTCTACAATACCCTGCTCCTGGCCCTACCTGAAGCTCTCTGTTCCCAGATGCAGACAGGAGCCACAGAATGCTGTCAGAACTCCCACACACTCCTCTGCCTGTGTTAACGCTCAGACTGCCATCAGAGCCCACAGTCTCTCCTGTTGTCAGCCATGGTGGATCCCATGGGTCCCCTTTGGCCAAAGAGGGATCTCCTGCAATTCCACTGGTCTTCAAAACAACCAGAATATTGAGGGCACTAATCACAGAAATCAAATTTCAGGCCTGGTATGTGGTATTTGTTGTCCTCACATAATGAGTGCTTTAGTTCTCTTTGTTCTGTACCTAATAGAACCTTGTGACTCTGCAGTCAGAGATTCCTGCGCAGTGTAGGAATAACTCATCTTTCCTGACCTGTGACGTCCGGCGTTTCTGCGGCTCCTTTCAGCGGAACCCGACCTTCACGCTGAAGGGAACCGGGCCCCAAGGTCCCACCGCGGGAGCGGGTGACATTCAGACACAGCCAGCACCATGCCCGCCGGGCGGTAGTCTGGGGGAACAGATGTGCTCAGAGCTGGAAAGTTTTACTCCTGCCTTTGGTTTTTGGACATTTTAATAACCGCGGATTAAAGGGGAAAAAAGCATGCATATAACTTAACATTTGAGCGGAGGAGATGGAACTTTTGCCATGGAGGCAGTGTGTACCGGTGGGATCTGTCAGGACGGCCGTCTGAAGTGAGACATAAAAGGAACGCATTCGACGGAAAGCACTCTTCCCAATCCCGTTAATCAGAAAACCGAGTGGTGGGTTTTACTGAGTTCGTGGGCTAAGGGCACTTCAGCAGCAATCAAGAAAAAGGTCATAAATCCACGAATCTTCCTGGCTTTGGAAAGTGTCTGCTCTCCTCCTTGTTCTACACTCGGCCATTGCAGAGAGAGACCATATCCATAACTGCCCAAGATATACCTTATTAAGTTCCTCTGCTCATTCTACGGTTGGGTGAGCAGCTTCAGTTTTGGGAGAAGTTAAAAAAAGTGCTTTATAAAATTTCACGAGATACTTGTTATACTCACTTTCAAAATACTTAATGTTACAATTTTCCCATTTCTGCAGCATATTTACTGAAGCAATTCAGTTTGCATAGCTTGGTCAGGGGGCACAGCAGCAGTGGAGCTGTTTGGATTTGAACCTGCAATCCAGACAATTGTCTGTGCTCTCCCCAGGTGTCAGTACAGTGGAGTTTCTTTTTTTCTGTTTTAATTGAACCTTGCGTTTTTCGTGCTAGACAGTCCCGTGAATCACAGTGAGTTATTGCACTTGAGTCGTGTGTATCGGTGGGCCTCTGGAATCTGCTGACCTTCGCCACTACTTCCTCTCCAGTCTCGAGGGTCATCGCTTTCAGATCTGCACTCAGAAACCCATTACATCCCATTTAATACACCTCAAGGAGGAGCACTTAGTCTTAGGGCTGTCATTAAGCCAGCGGAGGGCAGGGTCTCCCATTTACAAAACTCTTACTGCTGTTTGAATCTGCTCATCAACGTTCCAGTCGAGCCCTTTGCGAGTTTAGAGTTTATATTACATCGTCCTGTACCTAAAGACAGGTGTAAATTACCGATTTATAATTAAGTCTGTTTAATTGAGGTCATTTGAAGGCAGGGCATGGTGAGCTCCAGTATTGATCTGTGATCAAAAATCCTGATTTTTCTGGTCATGAAATCCTTTTGCAGGTGGATTTCTGCCCTTAATGCATGACTGTCACATGTTTCTGAGGTAATGAGCCGTCTGCCAGAAACAAGGCCCTGAATCAACCTTAGAATGAGCCAGAACTGTCAGTGCAATGACCAGGAAAATCAAACCGTTGCAGATTTAAAGAAAAAAAAGGAAAAAAAAAGAAAAACGAGGCCAGATTTGGCCAGAGGGGCCCTCTCTGTGTCCTGGTCCTGTCTGGCCAGGGTGACCATTGCTGAGGCGGTGAGTTTTTATTGCTGCAGTGCAGATATTGAGGATGACTTTCGGGTGCACCCCTGTCTGCCGCAGCGAACACACCCCCGACGCCCCTCCTGAGGACGATTCCCACTGCGTCTGCGTCTGCGGTCAGGGCAGCGCCCGCAGAGCCATCCCTGACCTGGCCCCACTGCTCACACTGTGGGATTCAGATGCCAAATTATACATTTAACAAGAGCTAAAACTTCAGTTACTATAATATTCGATTTGTGATACCAAATGTTTTTTATGTGTAGCATAGCTTTAGTGTGAAGCATAGTAACACCTTAGAGTCTGTTCCTTTATAAATGCTCAATAAAGCTAAAATTAACTGCCCTATAAATCATTAACGAATGCATTGACATTGTTTGCTTCAGCGTGAATCAATGTTAGTAAACGTGTTACGAAAAGACCAGGGTGATCAAATTTAGAAAATTGCATATCTGATGTAAACATTTATTAGCACAGAACCTTATGTGGAGTTTTTTTTAATCTGGTGTTCTCCTTAATAATGCATTTACTACCATTTATTACTATTGAACTGAACACCAACATTGCATTTGTTTATAGTAAATAATTAATGCAATGTACTACATAATGCAGTTAATGCTTTATTAACCATTTATAAGTGGACAACATCCTAAGTGTTACCTGAAGCACAAAGGTTTGCTCTGCGTCACTGCTAATACAGTGGAATAGCCATTGCTGAGGTGGCAATGTTATTGTCCATGCTGGTGTGAGGGGCGGAGCAGTTTGGGATTGGCTGTCTGCTGTTGGAGGAAAAAAGGGATTTGTGAGGATTTTGGGAGCTCTTTGACCCCTTCTGACTGAAAGCTGACGCTTGGCAATAGACTCGCTCTGGGCGTTTCAGGACACCTGGGTGTTGTCTGTGACCATGAGACCGTCATGACAACCTGAATGTCCCTCCAGGTCCCATGAAATGTGTCGTCCCCCTTCACTGACACTCACCTGGCACTCACCACAGTACAGAGTATCTATGTTTGGCATACACTATAGTGCAGTCTATCTGTGTGTAATATACAAAATAGAAAAATGTGTCTGAATAACATACACTAGATCACAGTGTATCTGTGAGGTTACATATGTGAACAATGTCTCTATGTAACACACTATAGCACAGTGTATCTATGTGTGATGTGTACTAGAGCACGGTGTATCTGTGTAGAACAATGTATCCGTGTGTAGCATAAAAAATAGAACAATGTATCTATGTGCATGACAATAGAGCAGTGTTTGTGTGTGTTACATACGCAACAGAGCAGTGTATCTGTGTGTGTTACATACACAATAGAGCAGTGTTTCTGTGTGTGTTACATACACAACAGAGCAGTGTATCTGTGTGTGTTACATACACAATAGAGCAGTGTTTCTGTGTGTGTTACATACACAACAGAACAGTGTATCTGTGTGTGTTACATACACAACAGAGCAGTGTATCTGTGTGTGTTACATACACAACAGAGCAGTGTATCTGTGTGTGTGACGCATGTGAGTACAGTGTCGGGTATGTGGGCCAGCGGCACTGTGTGGTGTGTTTTTGAATCAGATGCTGTGGAATACCACACGGGCCTGCACCCCAGGTGACAGAGGCAGACAGGTCGTCTCTATAGTCCTGACGCAGGCTGGGTCATGCATTATAGATGGCCGACATGTTCCACATAAGCCTCTACTGGAACCAGCGCTGCCATCCCACAGACTGCTAGCCAATCAGAGCCTCTGTCTCTCTCCCTGCTGTCCCCACACCCGTCAGCGTTACTTCCACCCCAGTTCCTCACACAGATGTTCAGCTGTGTGTATGTGTGTGTGTGTGTGTGTGTGTGTGTGTGTGTACCACTTCTGAGGTTAAGTCAGGAAAGATTTGGGACATTACTGTGATATGAGGGAGGGAGGGAGGGGGAGAGAGAGAATTGAGGGATGTTCTTTGTTTTCCATCTTGGATAAAATACAATGGAAGTCTGTGTTTATTAAGCAGTAAACTTCATCATAAATGTGTTTTGACATGAGTATTTAGCATTCCATGTGTGTGGAGCTCCTTTTTTTGAAGCTGAAAGACTGTGTGTCGCCAGTGTGTTCGGTTTTTGGCTTGTTCCCGTTTGATTTCCCAGTGAGGTGTTAGCGATGGCACTCGGCCATGTCCTGCTAACATGTAATGTAATGTGTGCTAGCATGTCATCCCCAGGGTGTCTGCAAGGCTAACAGGAAATTGATAAACGCTGCACTTACCGCCCCATCCTCAGACGGACATTACGTTGTGGTCCTCTGGTTGTCATTAGAGTGGAGCTACGGAACACGCTTTTTTTTTCCCTCTCTCAAAGCCTATTGAGCTCAGAGTGAAATTGCAGTTTATAGATCGAATGTGCTTTCAGCTACAGAGAGCTCTTTTGTGCTTGGCAATGATCTTGGAGTCGCACACATCGACCACCAAACTAAGAGAACAGGAGAGGAAGCCCAGCGCCAGCATCCCACTTGAGATTTTGCATTGTTAATCGTGAGATTTGCATAACTAATTGCAATCAGTAGGTCTCTGTGCGCTGGGGGTGCATCTGGTGCCTGATCTTTCCTTTGTTCGGCTCCTGACGAGTGTTGGAGCCTCTGTAACATCGCCACATGCTGGGGCATCAGTGAGATGCAGACGTGGTGCTCCGGGTGTCTCTGCAAACGCAGCTCTGGAGGTGAGCCAGACGCACCTCAGCAAGGTGAGTCTGAGCTGTGCACCTGCCAGTGGGCCGTGAGTCACCTGACCAATTAACAAACACGAGAAATATACAAAAACCCTGTAACTTGCAGTGTTCGATGCAGCGCACTCAGAGTTCAGTCGGTGCACGTTACTGCACACACATCGTGTTTTCAGGTGCGCTGAGAGGCAGGGGCGGGAGGACAGATGTGACGTTGCTGCATGACTAAAGATGTCCTGATTTATCTCGGCTCCTTCCAGCCGAACCCCTGTCTTTTTCAGCGGAGTAAAAAATGATGGCTTCCCATTTAGTTTTAGATCCTGCATATTTTGTGGTTTTCAGAGCGTGAGGTGTGTGTGTGTGTGTGTGTGTGTGTGTGTGTGTGTGTGTGTGTGTGTGTGTGTGTGTGTGTGTGTGTGTGTGTGTGTGTGTGTGTGTGTGTGTGTGTGTGTACGCATGTGTGGGTCTGTATGGGTGCGTGTATGTCTGTGTGTGTATACGTATGTGTGTTTATGTCTGTGTGTGTGTGTGTGTGTGTGTGTGTGTGTGTGTGCGTGTGACAGCGTGTGTATGTCTGTGCGTATATGGGTATATGTGTGTGTCTGTGTGTGTGTGTGTGTGTGTGTGTGTGTGTGTGTGTGTGTCTGTGTGCGTATATATGTATGTGTGTGTGTGTGTGTGTGCATGTGTGTGTATATCGGTATATGTCTGCGTGTGCGTATGGGTGTGTATGTGTATATGTCTGTGTGCATGTGTGCATCTGTATATGTGTGTGTCTGTGTGTGTGTGTGTGTGTGTGTGTGTGTGTGTGTGTGTCTGTGTGCGTATATATGTATGTGTGTGTGTGTGTGTGTGTATATCGGTATATGTCTGCGTGTGCGTATGGGTGTGTATGTGTATATGTCTGTGTGCATGTGTGCATCTGTATATGTGTGTGTGTGTGTGTGTGTCTGTGTGTCTGTGTGCGTATATGTATATGTGTGTGTGTGTGTGTGCATGCGTGTGTATATCGGTATATGTGTGCGTATGGGTGTGTATGTGTATATGTCTGTGTGCATGTGTGTGTGTGTGTGTGTGTGTGTGTGTGTGTGTGTTCCTGTGTGAAAGGGGTCACACTCAGACACATGGATAAGCTGTGATGCGCCCCTGCGGAGGACAGGATTTGGCAGTGCACTGTTTCATATCATTTTTAATAGCCCTTCTGTCTCTGTCTGTTCCCCGAGATCCAGCTCAGGGGATCATCACTCACTCCTGCCTGACAGTCGCTTCGCATTTCTGTACAGCAGCAGACCGACTCTCTCGGCTCTGTTTCCCACATTACTGTGCAGCGCCCGGTATCTGAACGCAGCGAACAGCGCACCGCGTATTAATCATTTCACTCCGAGGTGTAATCTTCCAGCCTCTCGGCAATCAAGCTGATTGGTCTGAGAGAGGAACAAAAAACGGATTCAATTAATCTGCTCACAATTAGACGGGGATGAGTGGATACTCAGGCCCATCCTGCGAGAGAGCTCTGCTTTGCTTGTGATTATTTGTGCCCTGTGAGCTGTTGGCTTTAATTCGTGCTCGCGCTGTGATAAGGCTGTTTTGATTTGTGTGTTTTGACTGAGGGTGAGGGTGTGTGAGTTGTTTTCTTTTTGGTGATGAGGGGGGTGTGTGAATTCTGAGCCGGGGTGTGACGTCTCAGTGACGTTCCGTCTCTTGACGTCTGTCACCCGGCTCTTTTCTCCAGATGTGGCAGCAGCTGGAGACACGCCCGTCTGGCGGCTCGTTAGTGTGTCAGACGGGCCGCGTGGTGATGTCATCACAGCTGGAGCAGGCATCCTCAGGTGAGATCCAGATGTTGCGGGTTGAGGCCTGGTGACTATGTTCCGGGAGCATGCACAAACACACACATACATACACACACACAAACACGCATGTACA
This sequence comes from Megalops atlanticus, assembly GCA_019176425.1. Lineage (NCBI taxonomy): Eukaryota > Metazoa > Chordata > Actinopteri > Elopiformes > Megalopidae > Megalops > Megalops atlanticus. Next base: position 35,001,982 of record CM032885.1, read on the forward strand.
CACACTCATACACACATGCACGCACATACACATGCATACACACACACATGCATGGACATGCACACACACACGTGCACGCACATACACATGCATACACACACACACATGCATACACACACACATGCACAAACGTCAGGGAGCCTTATCATGGTTGGACAGAGAAGGGTGTGCACAGAGAGACAGGAGTTTCACAGGAAGAAAGGGAAGAGGGAGAAGGGTTAATCTGAAAGGAATATGGAAAGGGTTTTACAGTCTAAAGGTAAAAACCAGCAGGGGGTGGAGATTATCATGGGGGTGATAGAGGGGAACGAGCAGTGAACTGGAGGTGGGATTAACTAGAATGGTGTATTCAGACAAGCAGTGGAGGGAGAGGAACAGTATGGGCTAATAGTGTGGAGAGAGAGGAAGAAAGAGAGCGAGAGATAGAAGGTATGGAGAGAGAGAGAGAGAGAAGGGCATTCGGGAGAAAAAAGAGGGGAGAAAAGGGATCAGGAGCAGAAGGTATTGAGAAAGGGAGAAAGGGGTTCATGGCAAAAGAGAGAGAATGGGAGAAATATGGCCTGAGGTCGAAGGGGAAGGAAAGAGAGAGAGGAAGGTAGAGAGGAAAAAGAAAAGGAAGTGCCGTCAGAGATAGAGATGAAGGTGGAAGAGAGAGAGATAGGGAAGTGGGGTAGGTGGGATGGAGGGAGAGATTTCTCTCTCAGTGCGGCGGGGGTGGGGGCAGCGGACGGGCAGGCAGGTAAAGCCGGCAGTGATGAGGCAGAGGAGACAGGGTGTTGAGCGGAGCTGCCCCCAGGCTCAGATTCACCCCAGCAGAGAGCCGCCCGGCTGGCTGAACGGATTGCAGGGCTCTGGCCTTAATCCACTCAGCGAGAGCGCAGATGCACTTTATCACACCCAGAGAGGCCAGAGCCGCCCTCCGGAGGAACAGCGCTATGTGTCAATTTATGGCACAATGCGCAGTCCGAGGAAACAAACAGAATTAATGATATATATCACAATATGCTGTTTATTACACAGTATCAATTATTTCCCCATTCTTATGTGCAGTTTTATGCAGTTTGTGAATGTATATAGTGTGTGTGTGTGTGTGTGTGTGTGTGTGTGTGTGTGTGTGTGTGTAGTTTATATATATCATATATGGAGATGATAATAATAATATATGTATTGTATATAATGGGTGTGTTGAATGCAAATATTCAGGTTAACAATATAACATGGATTTCTCCTTGACGAGTAAGATTTTGTGCGTGTGCATTTTCATATAGCTGTCTCAG